>WEKW01015587.1:834763-848752 GCA_013389905.1 Sula dactylatra
TGTATTCTTTCTGCAGTAGATGCAGGGGAATGAAAAGAAGGAGGTTTGCACTAGCAACAGTTGCAAGAAGAAAGCATGCAGATAGTTAGAAGATAAGCGCTGCAGGGTTGGAAAGGCTTTTAGGTAGCTTAACACTTGCTTAACCAGATGTTAATTAAACAAAGCATGCATATTTTTTACAAAATACCTCCAGTGACCCCTAATGCTCTTCCTAACTATTCGTACAAGTATGAATTTGGGAACAGGACATTTTCAAAGTCCCCAGCATCAACTGCTTGATCTTCTGAGATGTACCAGCCAAGTTCTCAACCTTGCCTGACCCCTCGTAATTGATGGTATCCAGCAACATCATTGGGAAAGGTGGTTGGGGCATTTTTCTTCAAGAAAAGATCCATCAGTTATTTTTTTGAGAGGAAACCAGGTAGTCCTAATTCCTCTGGGGTAATTATCGCAGACAGGCTGAGGCAAAAAAGTTGAAGTACACTTATGTCATCACAGGAAAAAAGCTACTTCAAAAGCCTATTAAAAATGATGCAGAAAAGAGTGGTTCAGCCTGCTCCATCCTTCACAGCTTTACACTTTCTTAAATTCTTTCCCATGGGTGTTACAACTTCTCTAGGTAGCATTTTGTATCAACCCAGTCTGACCAATGGTGAAAAGTCATCCTTCACTCCTTATTTCCCAGGCCATCAGCAAGCGAGCAGATTTCTATCCACAACAGAATCTATATTCTGTTACGTTACATGATGCTTTCCACACTCCCACCAGAGCCCCCCTCTACCTTTGTTCAAAGAACTGCTGAAATGAGGTAGTGCCACAAAGTTCAGAGATGTGATTTCTTGAACATTCAGCACATATTGGACATCCCTTTCTCAACTCCCTTATCAAGAACAGCACTCCTGCTCCTGGGTTAGGAGTCCTCAACATGCAGTGCATTAATGTTGGTAGGTAAAACCAACTGATCAGCACCTGACAGAGAAACTAAATAGACCTCTTTAGGAACTGGATGGCCTTATATTTCAGTGGTATTGATCTAGTGAAGCTGAAGTGTTGTTTCGGCCGTATTTCTGCTTGCAAAAATCTTTGATGCCATGCAAAACTACTCAGCAGAAAGGCTGTGAATTACAGTCTATAGCCATTAGCAGACTCCGGTGTTAAAAAAGATTTGTTTTAACTCTCTAAAGATGGCACATGTCATCTTGATTCTATTCATATTAATCCAAATCAGGAGAAATTATGCTCTTTATGGAATTTTTTACTTCATAAGTAAAAATGACTAGAATCAGGCCTCCAACAATAACTGCATGTCATCCAGGATGGGCTTGAAAATGTCAGTTCAAAGTACTGGGCATGCGGTCTGCACCCGTATGCAGACATTTTTGGCTTGCTGTTACACCAAACATAGGACAATTGCTAGAATACACAGTTTAGACACAAGCAATATAGATTTATGTTTCCTACCCAGCTCCAGGCATTGAAAAAAGCATGATGCCATACAGCAGATATTCAGTCCTATACGAAATGAATCATTTACAAATTGACTTCTTTGATCCCCATTACCAATGGATGTGAGCACCTCACCCTCCCGTAGCTCCAAAATCCCAGCATCCCTACTACCAGACAATGTTGAGCAAGGCTATGCATTCACCTGGCAGGAGTGGTACATGTTATCACAAAATCAAAGTTGATGGAGGTGTTAAATCACCATTCAAAACCAAGAACTTATTTGACTTCTCCAATCCTTCATCATGTTGCTTAATATGGAGCCTCCTAAACTCACTGCCATCCTTCACATCTTTGTAATAACCTCTAATATTCATAGTAGTTCTCATCCCTATGATGATGTCCTCATATTCAGACCATCTTTAGAAAACATAGGTTACGTTCAAAAGCTTGTTTATGGGTAAAGAGGAACAACACCTTGTATATATAAATAAAGCCAAAAATTCATTGTTAGTGTAACTGAAATGCTAAGAATATAATCATTATTAGCCCAGAGCTAAATCTTGCAGAAAAAATAAATATTAATGCAGTTAAAATTGTTGTTCAAACACTTCTAGGTTTCTCCTATTTTCCTGGTGTTCTGCTCACCCTTTCATGGCTCCTATGGCTTGGTGGTTTCAATGCGCTGATGGTGGGGTTTTACAGCATCTGGAGTCCTTCACCGGGAGGAATACGGTGTTCATGTTGATGGTTTCTTCTTTATTTTTCGTTATTGTTTCAGACTTGTAAACATCTCATTCTACATAGAACAACTGCCTGTTATTGTTATCCGTATAAAGCTATGACTGTGCCGTGCAAAGATAAACAGAAGTAAAACAAATTAGCCATAGACACCTGGTCAATTAGAGAAATTTCTGTTGCAGCTAAACCAAGTAAAACAAAACTACGGACAGGTCAAGAGAAGTTCAGACAGCATCTGCCTGTCAGACCTCAGTCCTGAGGATTTGCAAGCTCAGTAGTTTATGGTCTGTTGTGAGCAATGGCAATACTGTATGACAGGGCTGCATGTTCTTCCTTTGGTCCTTCTACCCCCTGTTAATGGTATTATGTGGGGAAGCAGGGGGTGGAGTGTTCAATTTCTGGTCTTACATTAGGATCCTTTTCCTCTATGCTCTCAGCACAGTCTATGGAGAGAAGCAGCAACCAAGAGAGACCTGGGCAATCAGAGCACCCAGAGGTGGTGTAATGCTGGCTCTGGCTGATGCCTGGAGTAAAGCACTGGGAATGCCATCTTCAGTGCATGAGACACACACAGGGCAATTCCCAGATCTACAGCTGGTCACTTGTTCAACCAACACAACTAACTGCTCTCCAACCTGGGTGCTGCCCTACCCATTTTATAGCAACACAATGTAAGAAAACCTTTCTGATGGTGGAAGCCTGAGCCATCTCCTTGCCAGTCTCTATTCTGTATCTTCCCATGCTACTGCCCATCTCTGATCTAAACACTCCTCCACCACCCTTCCTACCACTGCTGTCAGTGCTGGCCTGTATCTGTGGGCCCTGGTGTAGGAAGGTCCTGCCTGGTTAAGAGGGGAAAAGCCAGTTCAATGCTACGAAGCACAGAGGTCCTCGTACTCTGTAGGCTGTGAAATGGGGGAGAGAAGTGGTAAGATTTCAGAAATGAGAGGGCTTGAGAGACGTGGATGGATGGCAAGCTCCTACTATCTACCAGACAGCAACCTGGCAGAAGGGAGGGAATGAATCTGAGCATGAACAGAGCAAGAACCTGTAACCTGGACAAGGAATGGATAAACTGATGCTGCAAAGGAATAGAAAGCCAGGGAAAGAGGAGAGGTAGACAGAGCTGGAGGATGAAAACAAGCGCCTCCAAAAGAAACAAGGGAGCACTGCAGGGAGGGGACAACTGAGGACAGCAGGTGGGAAGATGGTGGGTTTGGCCCCGTTGTCTGGTTATTACTTAGACTGTCATGCTGCCGGATAACAGGCAAGTAGTTTTGGTTAGATGCAATCTCAAATAGGGGCCAAGGGAAAGCAAAAGCTTAATTTCATGAAGCTTCAACTTATCTACTCTTCACTCCATTCTCACTGTAGCAAAGTGCTGCAGGAGTTTGGCTGGATGAAGAAAAGGAAACCCAGCAAACGTCAAGCAAATCTGGTCTCCAGGATGGGGTAACACCACGCTACTCTCTTTAAAGAAGGGAGGATAAGAAGAAGGCATAAAGGTGGGAAGAAAAGTCCTGAAGAAACCTTCAGGACTCATTCAGCCCCTGGGCTAAAGCAAGCCTGGTGGCCTCATTAAACAGGGCCACGCTGTGGGGTGGCAACACCTTTATAAAAAGCAGCAGCTCCTTTCCCACACCTGTGAACAGGGGCAATGGCGTTGACCTTCCTTTGGAAAAGCACCCAGGGATTTAAGGACAGAAAGTGCTGCTTCAGCACTGTTATTTTTATTCAGAGGGAGTGCTTCAGAGGAAGAATGTTTTTTAGTACTTTTTTTTTTTTTCTCCTTTTTTTTTTTACATCTGTTCATGCAAGTCCACTAAGAGCATTCGGCTCTCATCCTTTCTGGGCTGCAGAAAGCAGCACATGTCACATCTGTGCCTCTGTGTCTCACCTGACATTACTTTTGATTTGTGCAAGGACCTACCTAGGAAGTGGGGTAATTAATTACAAAAGCACCAGCAGACTTGACATAGGCTTTCAGGATGGTGCAATATTGCTTTGCTCTCTTTGAAGGGAGGAGGGCTTCCTTAAAAGTGTTTAGAGAAACAAACTGCTCAGCTGACCCTCAGCAAGGTCTTCCCTGAGTCCTGGCCACTTTTAACTTGGAGATTTCTTAGTTCTGCCTTTTCTGCCAGGGGACTGGGACTGAAGCTGAGGGACTGAGACATCACAGGAGAGGCTGCCTCCCTTCAAGTTTTCAGCCCCGTTTTGCTGATTCAAAGATATGGGTATTTTGTTTGGATAATTAGCTGCAGCTTTTATCTGAACTGAGCCTCAGGCACTCCAGAACTTTTCCCGTTGCTGGCTCCTATGCTCCCACTATGGAGTCATGGGATTTATGTCTCCTGTGGCCTGTTACAAATTCAGATCAGAGAACTGGGCTTTTTCCTGTACTGACGTAAGTTGGGCATGATTTTGCCTCCTCCCTAGAGCCAGGTGGATCAGGAAAGCATCACAGGTAGAAACTGCTCACGCTAAGTATGCAAGGTCCATTCTGCAGAGATTGTGATAGAGATCCGCTCGTTTAGCCTACAGTTGCTTTCTCCTCCCCACCTTATGTGATATTCAAAGCCTGGATTGCTCTTTAAAACATTTAACTGGGGGAAACCATTTGTTTCCCCCAATCTGTTTACAGACAGAAAAGAATATTTTTTTAAGACTAGAGAAAGCAGCACATTTTGCCCTGCAGCAGCTACAGCGTGCTTAACATTAGAGAGAGATTGATAACTTTATAACACAGCACTCCCAGACCATCTCTGAAACACTAAACACCCACTCACTCCAGAGCTGGTCCTACTGTACACTCGCTATATAACAAGGGAAGATTTACAGGGCTGGGGCCGGTGAAACAATACTTCTGGCTATAGGCAGTGCAGGGTTTGCCTTCTCTCACTTGGAAGAGAGTGGAAGAGATGGGTCATGGAGGTTGACTGGGAGATGCATAAAAGGTCATCAAGTTTTGGGGAAAATCCATTCAAATGGTCCTGAAATCTCAGGACCTATCGGAGCTCATGGTCCTTCTAGCCAGAATCAAGAACGTCCTGCCAGTTTCACCCCACTGCAAGAGGCTGCATGCCCAGCCCTCGGACCGGAGAAGGAGCTGCTTGGGGACAGGACTTGGGCTGCCAGACAATTTTATCCTCCTCTTGCATTAGGGTGTTGGTTTGTCAACCAATTCAAATGCGTTAAGAATGTTGCTGGGATTATGAATCCAAGGGGATGGGGAGGACAGGGTGAACTGATGACTGTTAAGCTCCTATTGGACTGAGCAGGGATTAAAATGCTCTGCAAAACATGTAGATTTGGGAATTCCTGAAAAAAGGGAGGGGATGCAATCCTAGGCTGGAAGCCTCTCAGCACAGGAATAGGCGCTGCTAGGACTGTCTATGTATTTGTAGAGAATAAATGGGTGGCCGAGGAGAAAGCTGGAGGGATCTTTGTGTGCAGAGCTGGTAATTCCAACTCATTCTGTGGCACATGGGTTCAGAGCATCTCCACACCAGGGTTTCTGTACCACACCTCCAATCCTGCAGTGCTACCGAGGGGTGGGAAGGAGGGGGAAGAGAGAGAAAATGGAGAGAGAAACGCTGTTACCAGAGCTGGCATTTTAATATTGAAAGGTTGTGAAATCTAATAAGAGCTACAAGGGAGGTTGATGTATTTTTTCCTCATGCTACGATGAAATTGGGATTCAATAAGTAAATGTGACAGAATATGCAATTTCCCATAGATTTCTTGCAGCAGGGCGCTTCCTGCGTAATAACCCTAAACCAGTATTTTTTTCCTTACCCCAGCTAAGATCTCTTGCCTCCATCTTATCTCAATAATAGTTCATCCCCATAAAGTGCAGCCTGCCACTTTAGCTGCACCTTATCACTGCCTGATGGTACATGGCGAACAAAAGTAAATTTTTTCCCCCCTTTTTTCCCCATAAATGATATCTTCCTGCTTCTTCCCGTAAGAAATAAGCCTGAGCTGTGAATGCATGGGGGAAGAGTAATTCTTAGTTGGTTTAGGTCTCTTTTACAGTGCTTCGGTGTAACGGGCCTTTGAAATGTGCTTCATTAAGACCTCTTGAAGATGCCTTTTGCTTTTGAGGCCATATTGACCATTGTAGAGATGATGGGAAAACTGCAGCAAATCTGCTCCCATCCTCTGCGAAGAACCCCTCACCTAGATGTATTTTTCTAAGTGGCATCACATGTTGGACACAGGCTTGTGACCTCGATCCACACATTCTAACTTTGGAGCTGGATCTAATTTTGAGGTTGGCCTTGCTTTGAAGAGGGTGGTTGGACCAGATGACCTTCAGAGTTCACTTGCCACCTCAATTATTTTATGGCTTTGTGCATAGTTATGCTTTAAAACCCCTGGTGTGAAGGGTGAACTGGAGGTGTGCACAGATAAAGGGCACAGGGACCTAATCACAAGCACTCCAGTGCCTGTTTTTTCACCCATTATTGCCTGTCAGCAGTAATGGCCTGTCACTGTAAACCTCCCCTTCCCCAATTTTGCAGAGTGAGCTTCTTCCACAAGCTGTTTATATGCCGTTAACTCCCTCTTCGCTGCAAAATGAAATGTTCTTGCTTAACCTACTAACTGAGCTTTATTTCTACATGTGCCCCCGCCAGGACCTGAAACATGTTAGTTCAGATTGCCGCCCATTCCTAATCATCTGAAGCACTGAAGTTAAAAAGGATTGTTAATCAATAAACACTCTTGCTTTAAGCAAACATGTTTTGCTTTGCAGCTGAGGGGACATAGTAGCACACAGGCAGGCAGTCCCAGCAGTCCAGGTTAACTTCTTGAGCTGCCCGACACTTTGATCACTTGGCATGGTGAGAGCACCCTTCCTCCTGCCAACCCCAGGAGGCTCTGATTGCCAGCTTAGGCAGCACATCCAGAACCAAGAGATACCCAGGGTAGCTAAAAACTACCTCCTTCCCTCTCTGCTCCAGGTACGGTGCCAGCATAGCAGAGAATTAATTCCCCATCACTACCAGGTTTGAAAACTGCAGTAATAAAATGTGCATAATGACACCCTCCCTCCTTCCCCGTCATCAAAAGACTCGGTCTTTGTTATTGCAGGCAGTTTGATTTTGTCTTATCGCTTTCAAGCTGAGTATATGATGATTTTATTGGTGCGCAGTGTTATTCCGCCTGCCCTTGGGAGGCAGATGTTTAGATGACGAAGCTGGTGAGACAGGTGAATAGCGTTTTCCAGCTGTCCTCCAGCGACGCTCAATCAAAAAAGAAAACCCACAAAACAAATTAGCTAATATGCAGCACAAAAGGAAACCCTGCATAATTAAAACAACTGGTAACACCATCCAACATGAGAAGGGTCAGGCTTGGATCTGGCTCTGCAAGCAACAGTGTCTCTCTCCTGCTAATGCTTGGCTTGAATTTCAGCTTGGGATTTGAGTATCTAAATTTAATGGCCCATCTGATTCAATGGAACTTATTGTCATTGCCAGTTAACTTGAGCTGATATCAAGATAACAGCTTATGAGCAGTTTCTGTGTGGTCCTGATCACTGGTATTGATTTCAATAAGGTATGGGCTGGATCCTTGACACTCTAATTCTGAAATCAATGGAGCTGGGACGATTCACTCTGCCTGAATGCCAGGGAAATCAGGTACATGCCTTTAACAATAGACCAGTCATTTAAATTATTTGTGCAGATCTTTAAGGGGCCCTGGCAGGTAAAGTAGAGATCCTGCAGATGTGGATAATATGCTAACCAAGTGAAATTTCAGATGTCTTGAGCAAAGGGATGAAAGGAAGGGAAATTACTGATCCTCACTCAAAGCACTGCCCAGTGTGTTTTTTGAAGGGCAGTGAGAGAGAGTCGGGCAGTCCCATCCTGGGGGATGTGCACACTCAGGTAGGACAGCACTCACATTCATTTGGGCTGGAGGTATTAAGCATAAGGACAAAGACAAAGTGGCTTTGAGTTGTGAGTCCTGCATCATTATTCACATCGTATTGGACCTAACATTGATAATGGCTCCTGTTCCTGGCATCCCATCCCCAGTCCCAACTTCCCCCACAGTGCAGCAAATAAAGCAAAGCAGAGAGCAGGTAAGGAAGGAGCTGGAGATCCACCTGCCATTCCTGCTGGAGAACTGCAGAGCGGTGCATACGGCAGCTGTGATGACAATACATGACTCCTAATCAAAGCGGAGCCCTGGATGAGTGGCACCAAAGAAAGATTCTCTCTATAAAAACTGAAAATGCTCTTTTCCCTTTCATCTGACTCAGGAGAAAACGTGATGTCCCCAAACATGAGTCTGAGAGCCTGCTCCACGGACAAGATGAAAGTAACCCTGGTTGTGGTGTGGTGCCTGGCTTAGGGCTGGCACTTGTTACCAGAGCAAAAGTACTTCTGGAGGACACCTAGCCAGCACTCCCCAGAAAATGACTTTTTAGTGAGGGTTGCAGCACAATGAAGAGAAAAACCTCCTGCACTAAGGCCTCTGAGATGTTTCTTTTCCAACACCCCTGTAGACAGCAATGGTTTACACACTGAGGAAATACCTTGCTACAACCAAAACCACTCTCTCGTGCCCTTTAAAGAGACAAGTGCTAGCTCAGAGGTCACTCTTAATGCTTTTTTTGCCACATATAGAAGAGGAGGGACAGAAGACTGGTACACTGATTGCTGCAGGTCTTGGATGCACTAAAGAAGCTCAACCTCCAGCAAGCCCAATGGCCTCAAACAATACCTCCAACCTCATTCCTCCTTGCATTTAAGAACTGGTCATTTCTTACAAGCAGGGAATCCCCACACAAATCCTGTAGGCAGTGGTGCTCCTTGACCCTGCCTGATTCCTCCCGGACTTGCTGAGTACCAGACATGAGCTATCCCAGTGCATGGTTACTCACAGGGGATGCTGTAAGTGTTGTCATCTACTGGTACCCTGACACAGCTCTCCTTGTCATAATACCCATTTTATCCTGCCACTCTTCCTCAATGTCAAGATTTTTATTAGATTAATTTGGAAGCTGAATTCCAAAATAAAGGACACCAAACTTTTTACTGGTTAGGCCAGTATTCTGGTAATCACAAGGCTTCCTCAAAGTTTGGTCCATCGCTCTCAGCTCTGGACATGGGTTTCCTCAGACAGAGATCTCACTGCCATCCCTGTGCTAATGCATTAGCCTAATAAATAAAGCTGGATTTCCCCTCTGTTTGCTTCTTTTCTCCCTCTCTTTAGGAAACTTGAAATGACTCAGATGATGTGACACCCACTGGTGCTGAGGCCATTATTGATTTATGCAGGTGAGAGATAATAATTGTTTTTAAGGTAACGGCAATAGTCCAATAGCAGTGACCATGTGGGAATGACAGACCGTCATGCTCCATATTTATTCTTTCTCAGTGGCTTCCAGATCATCTCAGCTCCATTTGGAAAGCAAAAGAAGGGGTTGTTTCTCCCTTATTCTCCATGCCGGGAATGGCACCTGGCATGTGAATAATCCATCTGTCCATCATTCAGCATCCACCAAGAGAAGATGGAGAGTCTGCTGCAGGGACTTCAGTTGCAGTTTGGAAGATAATGTAGAGGTGGTATCATGGGTTATGGTTCTCTCCTGCCTTCCCAGCTGCATAGAGTACTTGGGAATGCAAGTGAAGAAAAGAGCTTGGAGGGCGAAGGAAGAATAAATTCATGATTGCCTTAGTGTGCCCAGATCACTGGATCATCTTTCCCTTGAGTCTGCACTGTAGAAAAGTTGACTGAGGTTTCTACCTGTGATCTACAGCTGAACACAAGCATAGTACTGCAACGTCTCTCTTTCCCTCAGCGACTGAATGTAGCTCCTTTATAAACTCCCAGTTCATTTCTCTGTGTCTGTGCTTGCTCTGGTGAATGTTCTCCTTTGCTGAGGAACTTAAAATATTCTATTTTAGACCCATTCAGTTTCCATCCCCCTTGAACGCTTACATGTTGTTTGCAAACAGAATTTCCCCTGCCGCTGCCGAAGTGGTGTCTTTTTCCCAAAGCATCAGGCAAGGTGATGCACAGGGAGAGGTGGAGCAACACAGCTAACCTCCTTGCCTAGCTCTGTCTGTTCCCTATGGTTATGGGAAGTGACACATTTCCACGAGGTAATTACATGTTGTCATTTCAGTGTGTGCCATGCGATGCTTTGTGGGAAACTCTGAAGTCCCTTGAAACGTATTTGAGAGAGCTAAACTGAGGTGATAGCTGTGAAGGCAGATTATTCCCCTGTAATCTGGGGGTAGCCTTCAGAAGTGTTACTCGGGCAATCCATGGAGCTTTCTTCAAGGTCCCTCAAAAGATGCAATTTAGGAAAGCAGAGCTAGGAGCAAAACCCCTTGTATTTAAAATTAAACCTGATCCAACAGTTAGACCCTAAACCCTGTATTTCATGGGACACAATGATAATCCAGATGTTGGCCATGATTCCCAAGTGGTCCAGGCCATGCCTGGGCTGAACGTTGTCTCCAGATGTTCATCCTCACATCCAAGGCTGAGGTTTGTTACCAGTTCCCACACTTCCCTCCAAATTACCCAGGGAGAGGAAACAAAGAGTGGAGGTGAATGGCTGCTCTTTAGAGGAGGAGCAGGAGATGAATATCAGGAAAGCTGAAGGATTTGTGAGTCTTGCTGTTTTCAACACGCTCCTCTGAATCTCACACAGCTGTTCTGGGCGACAATGTCCTTGTCCATTGTCGTTAGCTACTTGGGAACATTCCCACAAAAGAACGCTTGTTCTCATTAGCGTTCAAGGAATGCCCATTTTTCCAGCAAACATCCACATATGCATAAGAACAAGGGTAGCAGAGTGAAAAAAAGTTATAATTCCCTGCTTCTCCTTTGCTTCCCATCTTTCATCTTCCCTCTCTGAACTTTCAGCCACCCATTTGGTAGCAAAAACGCTTGCCACCACCAACCTTAGGGCAGGGAACAGCAAGGAACCATTTGGAAGCAGCCTGCTGGTTTGAAGCTGTTTATCCAAACTAGCCAGAGAATAGTTATGAATAACAATAAGCATTCACTGAGATCAGAATCTGTTCAGGGACAGATGAAAAGAGCTACGTTCATCCCTCTGCAATGAATAATTCAGCCCTCTTGGACTTGGAAAACAGGCTATTTAGTGTGGTTTACAGAGGAGGAGGAAGAAGTTGGAGATCAGAGGGACTGAGGAGTTTGTAGATGCCACTAGGATGGTTTAGGCAGCCAGGCTAAAGGCAATTGGGAGGCAGTTTGGAGGGGTGTTAAATGCAAGACCTTAATGTTCATGGGATGCAGTTGGCCCATTCCAGCATGAGCACGTATAATAAAGTAGAAAGCTGCAGCTAAAGTAATCTGTATTGGCTTGCACATGGTGAATCAGAGGGAAAAGGTTTTAGAGCTGGAGTTATTGTGCTGCACTCAGTCCAATAAAATTGTGCCAGAGAAGACAAGGGAAATTCTTTTCTGGCTTTTAAGTTAAAGGGAAAGCACATATCTACAAAAGACATATAAGACAGGGTTTTGAAGACAGGAAACCATGTATTTTCAGTAGCTCTGTTGCTCACATCTTTAAGCACAGAATTTCAGCAGTCCCTTCTTTCATTAAATGGGTGAGTATTATTTCGAGTGGTGACAGCTTTCGATTCCCTAATTTTCTTTTGGACCTGGAATTCCCTTCTCTGCCCGAGCTCGATGCTGTTTCACAATGCCAGACTCATCACCTCAATTCTCCTGAGCTGTGACAGATGGAATTAGGATATAGCAGTACTGCAGCAAGACTGCAGATGGTGAGTTTCAAACCACTGACTTCAGCACCAAAATGCTTGTAATTCCCATTTTAAAAGGAACCAGCTTCCCTGGGGAAAGTGCCAGGATCTCCTAGGTGTTGCAATGACCTGCTAGAGGGAAACACACTCTAACAGCCCAACACAATGCTAATAAAGGGCATTAGAGTAACTTGCCCTTTCTGTTGGAGTAAAGCCATGATGGGGGAGAAAGTGGCATGAGGTTTCTTCATCCACAAATTTCACTGAACTGCACCCAAACTGTTGGCTGTTTCCAGAGGCAGAAGTATCCTTATATGAGTTTTTGCAGAAAATAGAGCTGTCATAAATTTCCTCACTGTAAGCCAGGTAGGAATGGTAGCAATAATAACACTAATAGCAAAATAAAAGCAGCAATTGTAGCAGTAATAATAATGCAATAGGTTGGCCTCAAACTAGAATCTTTCTTCAGGGAACCAATCCAGATTGCAGGGGGAAGGGATGAAATTTTTCTTTTGCGCTGGATTCGTTATTGATCAAACTTACTGCAGCTGCATGAATCCTTGTCCTGACAGAAGGGGCCAGGGCATTAGTGGGAGCATTCTGGGAAGAAAGTGAGAACTGTTTTCTTGAGCAGCAGTGTATTATAAACCAAATTGAAACGTATTGTAGTAATGGTTTATTTAAACAGGCATAAAGATATATAAATTATAAAGATATGTAGATATATCTTTATACAAGATAGATATAGATATATATAAAAGACATAAAGATATATAAATAAAGATATATAAATACATTAGCAACAAAAGGAGAGCTAAAGAGAATCTCATCCTTTTTAGAGGTGGGGGAAAACATAGTGACAAAGGATGAGGAAAAGGCTGAGGTACTTAATGCCTTCTTTGCCTCAGACTTTAATAGTCAGACCAGTTCTTCTCTGGGTACTCACCCAGCCCCCTGAGCTGGAAAACAGGGACAGCGAGCAGAATGGGGCCCCCATAATCCAAGGGGAAATCAATAGCGACCTGCTACACCATCTAGACCCACACAAGTCTATGGGGCTGGATGGGATCCACCCAAGGGTATAGAGGGATCTGGCAGAAGTGCTCACCAAGCTTCTTTCCATCATTTATCAGCAGCCCGGTCTAACCGGGGAGGCCCCAGTTGACTGGAGACTAGCAAATGTGATGCCCATCTACAAGAAGGGCTGGAAGGGGGGTTGGGGGAACTACAGGCCTGTCAGCCTAACCTCGGTGCCAGGGAAGGTTATGGAGCAGATCATATTGAGTGCCATCATGCAGCACATACAGGACAAGCAGGCGATCAGGCCCAGCCAGCATGGGTTTATGAAAGGCAGGTCCTGCTTGACAAACCTGATCTCCTTCTATGACCAGGTGTCCCGCCTAGCTGATGAGGGAATTTTATCTACCTAGACTTTAGTAAAGCCTTTGACACTGTTTCCCACAGCATTCTTCTGGAGAAACAGGCTGCTCATGGCTTGGATGGGCATACTCTTCGCTGGGTGAAAAACTGGTTGGATGGCCGGGCCCAGAAAGTTGTCGTGAATGGAGCTCAATCCAGTTGGCGGCCAGTCACGAGTGGTGTTCCCCAGGGCTCAGTGTTGGAGCCAGTCTTGTTTAATATCTTTGATGATCTGGATGAGGGGATCGAGTACACCCTTAGTAAGTTTGCAGATGACACCAAGCTGGGTGGGAGTGTTGATCTTCTTGGGATAGCCTTGGCTGCAGTGACCACGAGATGGTGGAGTTCAGGATCCTATGCAGTAGAAGCAGGGTGACAAGTAGGATTAAAACCTTGGACTTCAGGAGAGCCAACTTTGGCCTCTTCAAAGACATGCCTGGAGGAATCCCATGGCTCAGGGCTCTAGAAGGTAGGGGCGTCCAAGAGAGCTGGTCAGTATTCAAGGACCACTTCCTCCGAGCTCAAGATCGGTGCATCTCTAGGAGGAAGAAGTCAAGCAGAGGAGCCAGGAGACCTGCATGGATGAGCAAAGAGCTTCTAGAGAAACTCAAATGGAAGAGGGAGCTTC
>WEKW01015587.1:850796-872214 GCA_013389905.1 Sula dactylatra
GCCCCTGCTCTGGGTGTGCTGCTGGAGCAGGGGGTTGGACGGGATGATCTCCAGAGGTCCCTTCCAACCCCCACCATGCTGTCATTCTGTGATTGTATATGTAGGACCATGGTGGGGTACAGACTGGGGCTGTTTGTTTTTCCTTACCCTTAGGTCGATGTCATTGTAGAAAGTTGCTGCCTGCTGTGACGTGGCCATGGCATCACTGGTCCATTCCTGTGACACAGCTATTCTCTTCCACCTTTCAAATGAGAAGAAACAATTAAATAAAAAATAATAATAATAATAATAATAATAATAATAAAAAACAAGAACTGATAATGCCGGAGAGGGAAATTAAGTAGCTGTAGCAGAAATTTAAAGAACAGAAGCTCAGCAAAGGTTAAAAGAGAACTAAAATCTGCAGGTCCTACCCACAGCCCAATTTTAAATATCTGTGATGCTGATTGCTTCTGAGATTTGTGTGTTTCAAGGCTAAATTCTGGAAGAAAAATGCCTGTCAAGTTGACCCAAAGTAATATTTCACATCTTCGGAATTAAAGACAGGCCCAGTGTCAAACCCCACACCCACAAGCAGCTGACAGTGCTGAGGATGTTTCAGCATGAACTGCAAGACTTGGGTATTTCTTTCCCTGATATGGCATGGGTTGTCCAAAGAAGTTGTGGAGTCTCCACCCTTAGAGATACTCAAAAACTGTCTGGACATGGTCCTGGGCCACCAGCTCTGGGTGGTCCTGTAAGAGCTGGGGAGTTGGACCAGATGACCTCCAGAGGTGCCTTCCAACCTCAGCGAGCCTGTGCTTTGGTAAAGCTGGGTGGGAGACAATTTTATACCCTGCAAGAATTCAAAAGCAGTTCTGTTTTATGTGGGGATGAATTCAAACTCTAAGTTTTGCTCCTGAAATACACGTGAGAGAAAGAGAATAAAAAAATTCTCTTCCCTTCATTGGTGTTCATGTGTTCTCCTGGCATTTGCAATGCCAAATGTCACGTCCCTGCTGTGCCAGATACAGAACAAGGAAATTTTCCCATCCTACACATGACCTGGGAATTGATGTCTCCAGCTGGAGCTATTCACTTTTGTAGGAATTAGCAAGGGTACCTGCTGGTTCATACCCTGAATCTCCATCATCACAGGTGAGTGGGTTTATGAGATTGTTAGCTCTCCTGGAGCATGGGAAACCCGCTATCTCTGTGATCAGAAATTCCCTGTTGGTGCAATGGTGGGTTCTTCCCTGCAAATGAGAGCTGAGATAAACTGGCTGGTTTTAAAGCAAAATCATTTCCCTGAAACATCCTTGTGTAGCTCCTGTGCTCTGTGGAGGCTGCAGCAGAGAAAGAGGAGGTGTCCAGAGAGGAAAGGAGAGGGCTCTTAGCCTGGGTGGGAACAGCATTGCAAGACTCTGGGAAAGGCAGTGCTTCTCTGGGCAATAAACTGAGCAAAATGTGCAGAGAAAAGACTTATGGAAAAGTACGTCACTGCCCAAGGGGTTTGGGACAGGCATCCTAATGATTCCTGATGCATCCTGATGACGCCACCCTGCCACCCTTCACTGCTCCCTCTGCTTCTTCCCATACCTCCAAATCTACAGCTGGCTCTGTTTCCTGCTCTCAGTGCTGATGTTGGACCACAGAGATGATTTTATAAGTAAAATCTGCACAGGCATCCCTCCCCAGGACACAAGATGCCTACCACTTCTGGAGGATGCTGCATTGGCAGCAAATAACTTGGGGACAGTGAGGCTGGGGAATAACTCTCAGACATAAGACCCCTCTTGACTTCTCCTGGAGGCTGAGGAGGTCTGACTTGCTGCAGCAGCTAGAAACAGTGTAAAACTCAGGCATCCAGAGCAGATGCTGTGTAAAGATACCGAAGTTATTGAGGCCACAAGACAGAGCAATAAATCACAGTGTGTTACGGGGATGATCTTGTTATCTTCATGACGTAAAATCCCACCCTCATCCCCCTCCTGTCCACATGACTTGCGGCAGAAGCAGCCCACTGCCTTTTTGCAAATGAAATCATCAGGGACAGCAGCAATACAGATCTCGAAGCAGATGGGGAGGAGAATCGGGTATCTAGAGCATACGGGCATACACCCAGTTTGCTTTTGCAGGCACAAGATGTTGCAATGTACCCTTTCCTCCCTCTTCTGGAACTGAGCTCATGCAAAAAAAAAAGCTTTAGGTCTGATTCAGTTAGCCCTTTTCCCTGCCAAGATCTCTCCCTCATGGGTCTGAAACAGATGTGAGCAATGCCTGCAAAAGCTAGGCACCCCCAAAACAGCTTCTGTCCTGCAAACTGCTTCCTAGAGTACTTTGAAGAGTCAGTACTTGCTCCAAAGTCCTTTAAGACCCACAGAAATCTTTCCATCATTTCCAGTGAGTTTTAGATCAGAGCTGAAAATAAATAATCACCAGGGAAGAAGTTTGTGGGGGGAAGGCAAAGTCACCCTGGTGGGTGGTTTGGCAGAGCAGATGCTACAGACGGGACCACAGGTGAGTTGGTGAGGGAAAGGGCGAACATGGGAACTGCATTTACTAGAGCTGAATGAAATTTGGGCAATAAACCTAAATATTCTTGAAATGTGAGGTACGCTTTTATTTTTTTCCACAGTCTGTAGTGAAACTGCCTTATGTTTGCAAATGTTCTTCAGAGGAAAGAGGCCGTTTCCCGCAGGGTTTCAGCAGCAACATAGCAAAATTTGAATGTCAATAAAGACAAGAACAGGACCACCAGCAGACTTCTTCCCACTTACTTATATATTTGCAGCAGGGACAGGTGAAAATATAAACACATTTCCCAGGCAAAAAGATTTCATTATTGTATCACAAGCCATTAGTTCTCCAAAATTAAACTGATGAAACTTCCATACAGTCAGAATTTCTTATAAGTGCGTTTATTACCCCGTAAAAATACAGTCAAGTTCTTTGACAGGACCCCCCTCTTCACTCGTTCCATAGTGAACAAGAACAGGGCTGGCTTCTGGTGACAGCTAGAGTTGACATTATTTAAACATTTCAGTATTACATTTCCATTTTCACTTTTTCATCACCTTTTGGCTGAAATTTTCCAGGTCTGGCCAGCTCAGAGTAAATAGTTCGAGGAAATGAGAACCAAAAAAAAACATCCCAACCTACTCATTTTTTCAGAATGATATGATTACAAAATTAAATAAAGGCCTATATTTCCTCTTCCAAATAAATGATTCTGACAAATAGACTGGGAGGGGGAGACTTGCAGTTTTGAAAAGAGCTTAGATGGAGAATTACATTTTACCAAGGAAAATGGGACTGACCTGGCCAATGCTTCTAGTGAAAAGATCATCCCACAAGGACACAGCAGTTGTGCCCCTTTCCTAAAAGTGATGACAGCTAATAATAAATATATAGTGAAGAATAATAAAAATATAGTTTTTTGTCCCAATGAAGCATGGCCAAATAATTACTCAGAAATGAGAAAATGAAAGTGATAATGTCTCCCACATCACTTTTTCTCTGCCTTATTATGGGTGTCTACCTCATACTGGAGGTATACATCAGGTGTGGCTGCAGCTTATGGAAGCATGGTCAGCAGGTCATGTTATAGATGGGTTGAGAAAGATGCCAGTGAACTCTACCCTTCCTTTTATGAGCATCTAGGATGCTCGCCCACCCTCTAAGCTTATTTACCTACTAATGCTTGTAGCTTGTGAGTTCGACCCTGGCAATTCAAACGCCCGCCTCCAGCCCAACCTATTTCCACTCAGATCCTGCCGATGGCTGGCTACAGTCTCTTGACCTCAATGTTAATTATGGAATTACATCCTATAAAAAGGGCATAGTGCCTTGAAGGAGCAAACTGCACTCTGCAAATTGCTTAAAATGACACTAAAAGTCAGTCGAGAAGTTCAGCCCGTGTAAACATGCCATTAAATGAGTTCAGCAGTTACCTGATTCTTTCCTGAAACCCACCTGAAGCACCCATCATTCCTAGCAATCAACCACTCCCATTTTATTAGTATGATAAATGGTCACAGAGTGAAATGTTGAATGAAAATGGTCTCTGCTGGAGGAGTCAGGGCAAAGGATGCCAGGACAAAGGTAATTCGGGCATGTCCTAATTTTTAGGTGTACCATTCATAAAGGCTCAGGAGTTGACTTCTTGCAGGTACATATGTACCATTGTGCTGCATTTTGTCCTTTAAGTGCTCTGCCCTACCAAGCAGGACAGCACAGTTGAGCAAGATTTGTGGTGGTTAACCTCTCCAGCCACCACAACCACTGTTCTCTGCTTCTGCTTCTTCCAAGAAGAGACACAGCTCTGCGGGGAGATATCTTCCAGCTCCTTCAGGCCCCAGCTGTAGGCACAGACGGGACAAGGCAATGCAAGATGCTAAATCTGCCTCCATAGCCCACATGAGAGCACTGTGCTCAAGGATGAGCTGGCTCCCAGTCACCTCAAGCCTTCATCAGCAGGTCCCTCCTTGTCTGCCATAGCTGAGCGTCAGCATCCCAGGGTAGGAACTGGAGATGCCAGGAGGTGAAACGGCTTTGCCAAAGCAGCCTGGCAAACCAGTAGCAGCTCTGGGAATGAAATCTGGTTCAATCTCTTGGCTTTTGAGACAGGGCAGCCTTTTGAAAATGTGGTGTCCCCTACTCTTACCAACAGATTCATCTCCCAAAACAGAGACACAACATTTAGAACTTTGTATGCAAAACCCCTGGCTCAAAAAGGCAGATTTACCTCTCAGCTGAACCAGAGGCTTGCAGAACATGCAACAACAGGAAACCAGAAAGCCCAGCTGTTGCAACCTTCCTTTGTGGGGAGAAATAAATTTATGTAATAAATGGGCTGAGGAGCAGGTACTGGGGCATGGACAGGGCTGCCAGAAGGAAGCCATTTCCTTTGCAAATCCCAGGCAGAGGGTTTCAAGCTTGCTTCAGGGTAAGGGCTCTGGTGAAATGGACTTTTCACAGCTACCAAAGTATTTTTACCACACCCTTAATTTAGTTCACAAAATTATAAAAAAAACAAAGGTGTATGTGCCCTTGAAGGAGTGTGTGTTTTGTGCGTATGCTTAATATTCGGCCAGATAAACCCCAAAAAGTCCAGCTAACCTTGGAGCTACTGCTGTGAGAGAAAGAATCTGTCAGCTGTACACATCGCATGCTTACCCCCCCGCACATGCGCACGCACACGCACATGCACACTCACATGGCACTTGATAGATGAGATGATTTGAAGTTTTTGACAACAGTATTTTGTTGTGGGGAAAAAATGGGTTTTTAGCAAGTTGCAGATAAATGAGTGGAGTTTACTGGAGTGCAGGGAATATGGAAGGCAATGGAAAGTCAGTGATTTGTGAGGTGAATGGCAAATGCAAGTGGTCATTTTTAAAATTAAATCACTGAGCCACAGAGCAAATCTGATCTTGACCTCCTTTACAGTTAGTCAGAAGGGAAAAAATGGGATAGGATAGGATAGGATAGGATAGGATAGGATAGGATAGGATAGGATAGGATAGGATAGGATAGGATAGGATAGGACAGGAAGGCAAGACAAGGAAAGAGGTCTGAAGAAAGAACGAGCTTGTTGGCATGAGATGTCATCAAAAAATATTGGTTCTATCCCTGGTCCCAGCATCTCCTGCAGGAGCTTTTCTCTTACTGTTTGGCCTCATAGTTTCCTTACTCTCTCCCACTGGAAGGGATGGTTTTTAGCTTGTGGACTTGCTGAGCAGGGCAGTGTGGACCGTGTGGAAGAGGGCTGAGCCAGAGACAGGACCCCTTGGTGGGGGTGACAGAAGATCACCACTTGACCTCTTTCCTTTGGGGCATTTTGTCCAAACCAGAACTGGAGGGGACTCAGCTGCTTTTTGTCCAAAGGCGGTGGCTATGTGGTAGTCACATTTCAGGGCTGTTTTACAGCACTGCACAGCATTTTATTGGCATTATTTTTTATATTTGCAAACATCCATGTGTCCTATGGATGAAGAGCAAATCTGTGTATGTTAGACCTTACAAGCTAGCAGGACAGGCTAAAAACATCCTTTTTCTGACAGGGGAGGAGCAGACCCACAGGATTTGTCTACACTAGCAAATAAAACAGATTTTGGCCTCCCTGCTGGCCCTGAGGCAAGCGGCACAGCTCAGCTATGGTGGTTTCATCTGTGACACCTATTGGGCATGGTCCCCAGTCTGGGCTGGTCCCTTAACGATAAACAAGTGCTGCTGGGGGAGCACTGGCTGGACTGGACAAAAGCAGTTTCATGGTCCATGCCAACAGTTCAACAACATGGACCATTGCCGGGTAGTGCTTGGCCTCCTGCCTTGGCCCTGAGTATCAGCAACCTCCTGCTAGCTGATAGCTTGGAAGGAAGACCATGGGATGCTTCATTAAGACAATTTGGCTCGGCAGAGCTGTGTAGGTGTGTTACGTAAGCATCATAAAGCACTGTCTAGAGGAGCTTGTGTAGGAGGGGTGAAGACATCCTAATCTTTGAATGAGCCTTAGAATAAAGAGGACTCCAATGACTGTAGCACTGCCCACATTTACAGCTGCAAGACAGACCCACAGCAACTTATGTTCCCTGAGCAGGTATCCCCTGCTCCCCTTGTCACCAGTCCCATGTGATGCTGTGTGCGGGTGCTGAGGACAGCACCATAGTCTCCACTCCACCAGCACTGGAACAGAACATGGTCCTACCAGCCCGAAATCCCTGTCAAGTAAAGCTTCACCCACTCAGATGGACTGCAGCCACCTTCTGCAGTGAAATCAAGCTGTTTCTAAGTGAAATGCAAAGGACTACAGAGGGCTGTGTGGGTCCTGGCTGGACAATATCCAACACGGTTGTCAGGGCAGGAAAGTCGGCAAGAGAAATCAGAATATTTACACAGGGCAAGGTGGAGCCAGGAGTTTCTCTTGAAGGCAGTGGGGTTTCTCTTCTAGAGATGTGACCTCTAGGCTATGTCCAAGACTGGCATTTAAGGTAAAAGAAGCCCATCATTGAAACCTCTAGTGCAAGAATTTTTATGCATAACAGGAGGAAGATGAAGAAAGGACACAAAGGACAGCTGAAAAACAAATGGAAAGGAGAAGAATAATATAGTGGCTTCAGATAAGTATTCCAGGGGTGATGCAAGGAAGGTATTAATGTCATCATAATATTGACACTGGGTTGAAAATCTAAAAAAAAACGTAAGATGTTTTATGGTCTCTTAAATCACATGATAAAAAGCATTTTGCACAGAAATTATTTTAAGTGAATGATCATTGTTCTCCAAGAAAACAGACCAATACCAAATGGAATTAATACAACAGAATGGAAAATTGCTAATAATAATAATAATAATAAATCCTGCAGTTAGACTGTCACAGCCTAATTATTCAGAATGTTAGTCACTAATGGCCTGAGACATCCCCATCACAGATAATGCAACTAGTCAGTAGAAAAGTGATTGGAGACAAGTGGCCTGAATTACTCACAAGTATGAATAATGATAAATAAGAAATATATTTTACAGTTCTTTCATACCCCCAATCTTTGACTCTCAAAAACCTTAATGAATCCATATAAACCTTTGGCAGCAGAAGACTTTGATAACCCAAAAACACTGCATTTGTGAATGAATTAGGCAGAATGTCCAACGGTCCTGCAATTTCTGTCTATTAAGGGCCTTGCCCTCCATAATCTCCAGATGAAAATGCCACTATTCTTTGACGATGCACTTGAAACTGCTTGAAGAATCTGACAAATCTTCAGGTTCTAGCAGGTTTTCAGAGCAGTGGTTCAAACATTTTCATCGTGTTCACCATTATTCAGCAAACTGACCCTGGTTTCCATTCTTCCTATTCCTACACGCATAAAGACATTTCTTGGTCTACCAGTGAACTTCTCTTTACCAGTTGGCATTGAGGAGACCATCTCCCTGCTAATTTGCATTGCTTTCCTCTTGCCATTTCCACTCTGATTATGCAGTACCTTTCACAGTCCTGTGTGGTTCTTGAAAAGGAGTATTACATCACTCATTTTAGTCTACCACAGACATTTAATTTAAGAGAGCTTCACGTCTCCAGAAGTTAGCCCAAGTTCTTACCAGTAACAACTGAGAGAGGTAATTTCTCCAGAGAGTGATTAACAATATTTAAGACCCTTAACAGCATGGACATGCCCTTCATTACCACCTACATGATTCTTAGCTTTTTTTTTCTGACAACAAGCAAGGTGGAGAAAGAAGATGACCTTGCTCCATGTAGCCAGCCACTTCTCCAGGAGTGATACTGCTGGTGCCGCTCAGAGCATGGCTTGAGGATGTTTTCTGTTGTATGTTCATGGTAACTGAATTCCCTACACATGGATAGAGTGGTAGCGTATGGCACAGCAGTTAAGTCCAGTGTTGGATCTATTGCATTCTAACTCAAGAGCTCTTCTTAGACTGACACGCTACTCTGCTCCTCACTTCTTCTCCTCTTTCAGCAGTAACCTTTCCAGGGTACTGGTGCAGAAACCTCACCAGCAGACACAACCACATGTGGTCTGTGGGATGCTTCAGGGTTTTGTTCTCTTATTGTTAATCGTGCGTCAGTACTAAATCACATCAGAGTCCATTAAAATGATCATACCTTGTCCTTGTGCAAAGGGACACTGACAGCCCTTGTGCTGGGTGTCTCCAGGTGAAATGCACCCTAAAGACTCCCTAAACTTATGTGAGTTTGTGAAGTTGTTTAGTATATGAATACTCAGCCTGGTAGGGGGTCTTCTTTTGCTTTACTCAGAGGAGAAGTGAATGAGAAGTTTGTCACCATCCTGAAGGGTCCAGGTTCAGATCCCTAGACCTGTCTCAAGCCCAGACACTTCTATACTTTCCTTTTGGAAGCTGGACAACTATTGCTTTTACTGTTTCATGTTTTGCAATATGTATTCTTCTGTTGTGGAGAGTCTCAGAAACAGCTGAAGCTAGAGATCAAAATCTTGATTGATTTGAGCTATTAATTTAATTGATAGCCATGGGAAGGTAAAAAATTATTTCTGACTTACAGTAATAAGCTAATAGTGTTTGTGTTCCAACTTGGCGGGGGGGGGGGAGGAGATGAGAAATTCATAAATATAGTCATGCCTTCAATCTACTCCAAATGATTAAACACCCCAAGGTTTGTAAGAAGAGAGTGCAAAGGAATTCTTGGAGCTCCTGGTAAGTAAATCATTCATTAATAACGAACACTTCATTGTCGATAGAAACACCTTCTGTTTGATTCTTTACAACACAGAAGCATCATCAACTGCCTGGCATGGAACTTTTGAAAGGTCAAGATTAACATTTAATCATATTTTGGAATGCTGATAAAGGGTATTTTTTGCTGCTACCAAAAAAAAAAGAATAAATCAGAACTTCATTTTACATATTCCCAGCACGTTATTCAAAGCCAGAGAAAAACAATTTCCAGCTGATTTAGAAGCTGAAAACTTGATTCTCTGCTGATTGGCAACCAGTTATTATTGCTCTTTATTATTTGTATGCCAGTAGCCTGAGGAAGCACCGACATGATAAACACTGTGTGTGCATACTGGAATGGAAAGTTTCCTGCCTAAATATTCAAAGCAAACACTGGGAGGAGAGAGGAGAGGAGAGGAGAGGAAGGATGGCGTTATTTGCTCAAGGTAACTCCACAGTTCAGCAGTAGATGTGATAACATAGTCCCAATCTGTAGAACATGTACCCCATGGTCATGTTCTCAGATTGTAAGCGAAAGTGTTGATCTCTGCTACTGGAGTACACCCCCTCTTTTGATACTATATTATTTGTATATTTATTTCTATAAATATAAATTTGTATATACATTTGTATATAAATTTGTATGTAAACATACAGATCATCCTACTTTGTCCCTGACCAAGAGACCACACAGGGCCAGTAGAAGTAGCTAGAGTTTTGTTACTGCCATCCACATGCAAGGCAGATGTTAATGAAGACAGAACCATTTTGAGACCTAAACACTTAGCTTTCCACAGATCTTGAGTTCCAGCTTTCTCTTTATCATTTACCAGAGATCTTGTCTTGCTCAGGACATTTTCCTGGTCCAGACTGAGTCATAGTGGCTCTGTAGTCCACTGTGATAGAGACTTTTGAACTTGGAACTTCATTCACAGGGTTAACACAAGATTTGTGGTCAGATGAGTGCTTACCTGCGATGTTAGGACAAGTGTAAGAGCTCTGAAGAGAGAAGAAAAGCAGAGAAAGAGACAACAGAGCACCAGGAAAGACAGATGGAGCACAGGGAAAGCTTAGGAGATGGCTGATGGTGGTCCCAGGAGTCCCACTGTCCACATAGCCATTCCCACCACAGCAGCTATCAAATCTAGGGGTGCCTTGAAGGTCAGTGGCAAACATTCCACCATAACACCTGATCATCACTCAGGTATGTCATCACCAAATCTCTGCCTTTCTTCATGGCTGCCTGGTTGGGATGGCTGTTGTACCCGTAACGAAAATCATTCCTGGGTGACCCAAGCATATTTGTAGCTACTGCGCCATTAGCAATGATGATAGTACAGTAGGTTTGCAGCAAGGCTCACAGCTTCTGCCTCGCTGATAAATAAGGCAACATAGAAGATCCTACTGAAAGGACGCTAAGATAAAGCTTTCTAGACTGTACTTCAGTGTCTAATGGAAGGTCATACCTTCACCAGAGCTATTCTTATCCCTCTATCCAGTCTCTCAAGTCATGGCTTTTCCACTATGTCCTCCAGAAGAGGCTGTTCTGCAACAGTGACAACAGTTGTGCCATGGAAAGAGTTGTTCATCACCTGTAAGGGAAGGCTGGTGCCAAAGCCACTGCTGTCACTGGAAAGTGGTGTTACCTTTTGTCCCACTTGACTGAAGCTGGAAAATCCTCAGGAGGGGACAATGAGGTGGTGCTGGATAGTTCCATGTCTGGGTTTCCAACAAAATGGGAAAAACAGGATCTGGAGAGACTTGGAAAAGGAACTTAACTGTAAAACCCACCCCCCATCAGTATCTTGGCATTATGCAAGGCCGCTTTCTCCAGATACTCTGTCCATGCAGCTGAATTTCAGAAATAAGGCCTGTGGGTAGCCCGACAGATACACTGGTGGATTCATAACATGGACATCATTCTTTTGTGCGCCAGGACTCCGGAGTGGAGGAGATCTCTGTAAGTCCCTGCATCATCACTGTATAATGCTGAATTAAAGACAAGCAAGGTGTAAGATAAAATTAGGAGTTTCCCCTTCCACCTTTAGCCCTAGCAAGCTGTGTGTGTCTCCTGCCTTTTCTCCAAAAAGCTGGCCACTCTGCACAGCCCACACAGAGGGATGTTGAGGAGAGCTTTCACCTTGTGACTGCATGGAGCCACGGGGCATGTTCCCCCTCTCACATGATGGAGAGAGCCAGGCAGTATGTTTTCCTCTTATTTTAATGCTAACTTACCCAGGGATCATGATTACCAGATGTTTTAATTCTGGATAAATTACTTCTTCCTGCAAGAACTGCTGTAAAAAAAGCCTGGAGGGGGAAAAACATAGCACAGCTTGTTCAGTGCTACTTCAAGGAAAGCAGGCATTCTGGGTAATGACATTCAGAGGAGGAGAGCAGGCATGGAGACACAGGAAGAGGACCCCAAACAACCTATCTGCTTTGACAAACAGAAGGAGAATTGGAGAAAGCAGCAACCAATGCCAAAGAGATGGTAATATATAGAACTGCTCTGCAAGAGGCGAGGGCTATGGTTCATACAGTGTCAAGGTAAATAAAGAAGTTGCTCTGTGTGTGCATGTGTTGCCTGTAGGGCAATTTTGCAAAGGAAATTAGGCAGTTCTGTGGCTGAAACCGTGATCACACTGGGAGGGTGTCCAGATCTGATGTATTGACAGGTCATTTGGGAGGATGCAGAAGTTGCTCAGTTTTGCTCTCCATTTCCATTTTTCAGAAAGGAGAGTGTTACCTGGGTTATCGTGATCAGATCTGGCCAGGCAGTGAGACCATCCCTGCTCCTGAAACAGCCAATGTATGTGAAAACCACTGGGTGGCTCTGGTTGATGCTCCATGGATATGTTAATTAACGCTCTGTTGTGCAGGATGAAGGTTTTGCTTTTGCTCCCAAGAAGAGTAGGGAGACGTTTCATTTGGAACCACAGGAGCTAATGCTCTTGCTCCTGAAAGTTTAAGATTCACTTCCCAGAAAATGGAAGGATGATAAGACTTGCAAAATGAAAAATATCGCTATGACTCAAACCATGGGAGGCATCAGCCCTTGGGCAAAGCCCTAACTTTGACACGTGAGTGAATTAGCAGCACTGATGTCCTGTTATTCTTAATGTTCAATGAAGGGGGGAAGAACCTTCACAGATGGATTGAAACATCTTCATAGCGCATCATTCTCTTCAGTGTCACCAGAGGCATGCCAGGGCAGGGTTTCTGCTAGTGTCAGTCTGAAAAACTGGGCCTTGGAGCGGTTCAGAATATATTTCGTGACCTACCTCCCACATCCCCAGCAAACAAGGCTGTTAGGGTCTCCATACCAGCATCACTTTTTGGAAAGAATGTCATTTACTGCAGAGTAGTAATGGGAAACAGATGAGCTATATAAACCAATAGGCCATTTATGCTACATTTCTCTAAATGCAGGGTTTAACATACGGTTGTATTTATGTTTTGGGTGTGCAGAAGGGAAAAAAAAAAAAAAGACCTAAAACACTGTTCTTTATCATTTGATTGGCGTGGGCATTTGGAATATAAACGTTACACTGCAGGGACAAAAGGGCAAAATTTCTTTATGTCCTGTAGTGTCTAGACCAAGAGCAATAAATGCTCATGCTGTCCTGTGCACCTCATTGTAATGATATTATTCAGGGGAGAATCTGTCAGACGGGTTGAAAGATGGAAGTTTCACCTTTTTAAAACTAATTTTGTAACTTCATTAGCCCATGAGACAAGGAAGTGATTGGAGCCAAGGCATACACTAATGTCTTGTTGAATGCTCTTTGATTTTTTTTTTTTTTACAGCCACTGGAATCAGTCAGGAGTTCTGTATTATCTCATTATAATTGTCCCAGGAGAGGTACTTCGATAATTTTTATTACCACGGGGAATGAAAATGTATGTTTTATTTGGTAATTTCATAGTAATGGTTCCAACTATGTAACAAACTCTCAATGAGCTGAACAGTGGCCCATCATTATGCACTCCCTTTGAAAACACGGGATGCACAGCATGCAGGAATCAGTCAGCAAATGCACTTGCTCACACTGGGGACAGGAGCTGGCAAGTCCCTTGCCGTGCATATTAAATACCAGTAGGAGCAAAAAAGGTTGAGAGGAATAACCATGGCAGTAGCAGTGGCCTATTATTCAGCAGTGAAGGCAGGTCCAGCCTCCAAGACCTCTTCCAGTTTGGCATTCCCTAATTTATTCCCCATGGGGGATGGTATCTTAGCCACAGAAGGGCTGATGTGTGCCCCAAATTTTAGCATCTCTTGACAGTTCACTTTTGCTTGTTCCCTGTTTTGCAGTTTATCTCAGCCCCCAGGCTGTGTCACAGCTAGAAATGGTGTTGACAAATCCTCCTAGCCTCCTTGCTCTGGTCACAAGCAAAGGTCAGACGAACATTCATGAACCTTTCTGCTCTTTCTGTTCCTGCATCTGCAATAGCTCCTCATGGCAACGCATATATCTCTATCTTCTGACCAGCCCAAAAGCCAAATGCAGTCACCTCTGAGTACTCTTTCCTAATGTCCCTTGAGGCAACATGAGCAGTGGGTAGATATCAACTCTAGAGAGCACAGAAGCCAAAGATAACAAAAAGAAGGAAAAATAAGTGTTAATACTTGTTAGGAAGGAAATAATCATTTAAAATCAAGCACTGGAACAACCCCAGTGTGGTCAGTGCCACAGTGGATAACCCGAGGAAGCTCTGGGAGTTCTGTAAGAACCACCAAAGGAGAGGCCTGGAAGGCTGTAGAAAGAGTGGAGGGATAAACACAGGAAAAGAAAGAGCAGTTTCTGAGTTTCAGAGAAGCAAAAGCCTGGAACAGCCATTCCATTAGAGTTAACATTCAGCTACTTGAGAAGGAGAAACACAACTCTCGGCTTTGACCAACCTCAAGGGATAAATTTGCGGGTGTCCTGCATTCACCCATTGGTCCCAGAATGCTTTGGCTGACTATAACTCCTGTTCAGTATTGGTGCTGGGATGACACTCACTCCAGTCAATTCAGTTGCCTGAGTGTTGCTGGACCAGCACAAAGAAGATGAACATAAGGCAATGGTTCATGAGTTCTCATAATACCAAAACCAGGGGGTTTCCAGGGACATTATGAGGCTGATCAGAAGCAAAGGGACTCTATATAGGACATAGCTAAACCAAGGAAGTCTTAGGAACTGCAAAAAATTACTCATAAAGGAAAAGTCAATCAAGAGCTTCTAAACATAAAGATAACAGATATTGTGCAACCCCATTATTCTGAAGGCTGGGAGAACATATTGGAGAAGTATCACTGTATGCTGCCACATGCTTACACTACTCCCCAGGCATCTGCTGTTAGCCACTTTTGGAGGCAGAAAGCTTTGTCTGACCCTCTACAGCCCATCTTATGTTTGTATCATTCATGGGGCAACACAGTTTTAAACATGATAGCTAAATGTCTGTCTGCTTCTTCTGCAATGGCAGGCTGCTGCAAGCTTTGAGACCTTGCCTAGGAGCCATGTACTCAAAATCTCCCTGCCTTCAGTCACTGCCTTTATTACCATTCTGTGTGTTTTCTATGGCAGAAATTATATGGTGTGGTTGGCCCCAAAGCAATTTGCATGCTATGACTCAAAAAAGAGCCCCAGGCAATAGCTGGCCTGATTTAGGAGAGTGAGAAAAAATTAAATGTCTGAATCCGCTGAGAACAGTCATCTTTTAGACCCAGAGATCACTTCCCCCAGATTTTCTTTATTCACACTCTGCTGGAGGTTACCACCTCTCAAGAAAGAATCCATTTTCTCATTTCTTGACTTGTTGCAGTCAAAAATATACTTTATTAGTGATGATCTACTGGTTAGATTTTATAAGCTGAGTTCATTCATTTTCACTGATACAGGTTAGGGTAATCTCCCTGAAGAGCTCCATGGGCCGATAAAAGAAAAAGTCTGTCTTTATGACAGGACAGTGTGTTTTATAGAATAATAGAATATAATAACAGATTGGAAAAGAGCTCATGCTCAAGTAGGGCCAAATAGATCAGGTTGCTCAGAGCTTGTCTAGCCAAGTTTTGAATATCTCCAAGGATGGAGAGCCCACCACCTCTCTGAGCAGGCCTTTCCAGTGTTTGAACAGTCACATGGTGATTGTTTGGCTGTTATATCTAATAAGAATTTCCCACGTCCTATCATGCACGCATTGCCTCTCATCCTTCCATTGTGCACCTATGAGAGGTCAGGATCCATTTTCTCTACAGACTCCCACTAGGAATTTGCAGATGGCAATAAGATGCTCCCAAGCCTTCTCTTCTGCAGGCTGAGCAGACCCAGCTCTCAGGCTCTCCTCGTACATCATGTGCTCCAGGATCTTGAACATCTTGGTGACCCTTCAGTAGACTTGCTCCACTCTGCTCATGTCTTTCTTGTTCTGGGAAGCCCAGACTGGACACAGTACTCCAGAAGTGGTCTCACAAGTGCTGATCGGAGAAGAATCACTTGCCTTGAAGAATCATTTCTTCACCAGAAGAATCACTGGCTAATACTACCTTATATGCAGTTTGCCACAAGGATGCTGACTTACGTGCAACCTGCTGTCCGCCAAAACCCCAGCTCCTTTTCTGGAAAGCTGCTTCTCAACCAGTTGGCACCAACCCACATCATTACATGGGTGTATTGAGTCCTAGATGCAAGATTTTAATTGTGGCTTGAGTGTTAAGAGCAGTTAAGAGCCCTTACATTTCTTTAAGTTCTCTTAATTAAGAGCTAATTTAACTTTCAAAGCTTGGCATTATCGCTTGAGATTACCTAGTGAGTAGTGTGTGTTAAAGCACAGTGGTGCCACCAGACCCTACTTCAGACCTATGTTGCTCACATTAAGTGCTGAAGAAACTGCTAGTGCAGTCCACTGGAGGCTTCCCCACCCAACTGCAAGAGGGATCATGAGGGTATACGGTCAGGTAGTGAGGTCCCTGAGACAAAACACAATTTTCCTTCAGCACAATAAACTCCATTCCAACTCATTAAGAGGTGCAGACGTTCTCCCATATTATCTTTCAACAAGTAGCAATTTTTCACACCAATCCTATCAAGCAGACTGGTTTCTAGCACACAAATGTATTTCTTGCTCAAATTTCTAGCACACAGATGTATTTCTTGCTCAAGCCATAAGTGTCAGGGCTAGAGCTAATTGCAAATTGATTGAATGGGTGTTACGGTAAAAAAGATACCAGAAGTTACAGATTCATTAGCTGGGTTGACAAAATGCTTTGTGCTTATTCAGCCCCTCCCCCTCCCACCCAAGCTCTCCATAAATATTCTGTTATGTTAATATGTTATGTTAATATGATGCTGTCTCTGTGTTGAGACATACCACATTCCCCCTGTTTACCAAGGGAAAAAGCTAAGCCACAAGAAAATGTAAAACCATAATGTTTCCCCAAAAATGTTGAAATATAGCAGTACCATGTTCCGTCTTGAGTACCAAGCTGAGACACCATGATCTTTGAAGGACTTTCTAACCCGTTTGAAACTGGCTGGTTGTGCAGAGCATGGCCTGTGAGCCTCCACCTCTGTCAGGCCATGTCCATGTGGTGGGGCCAGCAAGTTCTGCTTAGTGCAAGGCAGTCCCAGCCCTGAAGCCATATTGCCATACCTTGCCTAACCAATATTACATCTCCAGGCAGTGCATGTTGTTTTGGGTGCAAGGTTGTGGCTTCTGGAGTGGGGCCAGTCTGTATGTGTCTATTGTGAAGCATAAGTAGAAAACTCCTCTCTCGTCCTCACCTACCCACATAAAGGTGTCCTCTGGCATAACTCACAGAGCTGCCTTTCTGCACGATACATTCAGGGAACTACGTGAAGAATCAAGATCACTGTTTGTGAATTTTGCTGGATAACAGACTAACTAGAAAATCTAGGAGACTATTATCCCTAGTATGTACGAGCTCTTGAGTAGACTACTAATGTATTACCTGTACCTTCTTCCCATTGCCTGATGTGACATATTTCCTAGATAATCTCAGTTTTTAATTATGTCCTGAGTTTTTTAAACATGGCATCAGAGCAAAAACTACCCACTATCATTCTTTTCCTTCCTACGGCTGCAGATTTCTGCCAAGACAACTCAAACTTTTCTGTTTTATTTTCTTTTCTATTAAGAATAAATGCAACTGCATTAACTCCACTCCATTAACCTTTCCTCTTGGTTAAAGGTTTCTAAACCATTCCAGGGACTGCAGTTTCCTCTTGTTTCATCTTGCGTTTATTGTGGAGTGTGAAACTGAAACAAGAGCACAGGACAGGGATTGACAGGTTTTTCAAAGTTTATCGGGAAATGCAAAATTTTACAACCTCTCGTGCAAGTTCTCAGAGTCAGACTATGAGGTTTTCCTTATCAGGAGTAGGAGTTGAACCTGTGCTAGAAGAAGGCAATAAATGGAAATAAAAACAGGTAGGCAGTGATCAGCTATACCATAACAACACTACAGGTCAACAGGGATCAACCCCAGTTGCCCACTGTGGGCTGAGGTTCAGCTCCATCAGGTGATGCTTGTGCCAGTCTCATACATCTCCTATAACTCCATTCTAGCATAAGCCTTTTCCCAGTTGAAGGGCAAAAGCTGGCCGTTGTTCCTTGGGGGAATGGAGTTTTAATACTGTGTCTGTCTTTAGGGCTGGGTTTAGTGCATGGTGTAGAAAGAGGAGCTGTTGTTCCCTGGGTGGATTCGATGCCTTGCTGAGCCATTAATTACAGAACATGCCATTTCCAGCCCAAATCTGGCCTGATAGGTGTACCTGGAAAATGACCAGATGCTAAGGAAGACTTGTAATTTGGCTGATGTATTTAATGATGTTAAATTAGCAGCCCTACGTCCCTATGTACAGTTCTGACACTACTTGCTGATAACAGTAGGATAGATTGTGGCATCCTCCTTTGGTTTATGGACAGAGCTACAGAAGTAAAAAGATTCATAAGATTTGATGCTGTGCAAATATCATTGTCCTTGAAAAAAATCACCTCAAGGAAAGTTTTACAAATAATTCCATATTTACAGCTGAGAAGGACTGGCTCAAAGTGTGGTGTTGATTGAGCTGCTTTGAGAATCCAACCTCAGATTTCACCAAGGGCTTAGAAAGCTGGACCTCAGCTCTCCATCGGTAAAAAATGATCATAGAATCATAGAATTATTAAGGTTGGAAAAGACCTCTAAGATCGTCAAGTGCAACCATCAACCCAACACTACCATGTCTCCTAAACCATGGCCTGAAGTGCCACGTCTACACATTTTTTGAATACCTGCAGGTCTGGTGACTCCACCACCTCTCTGGGCAGCCCGTTCCAGTGCCTGACCACTCTTTCAGTGAAGAAGTTTTTCCTAATATCCAATCTAAATATTGGTATTGATAAATAGTGATATTTCCTTCCTCTTCATGTATAAACATATTCGCGCAGCCAATTTAACTCAGTCTTACAGGTGTACTCTTCTTTTGCTGTGTGTCTGAAGAGCAGCCACCACAGTCTCAGACAGGACTTTTCTCACACACATTTGGTCCACTAGGTTCGTACACATCTGCGTGACACAAGGGAACTTGTCAGAACATCTCATACATGCAACATCTAGGTATCTCCCATGATTTCACAGGAGGATGTGAAATAATTTTCCATCTTCACCACTAAACACAAAAGGCGGTCATTTCACTTCCCTTTGTACAAAGTAGAAAGAGAAACCCTTAATTTCTTATCTGATGTGCAAGACTTCTGACACAGAAGCGCTGCCACACACAAATACTTAGCTTTGCTTTATAGTATTGCAGCAGGGCTCAAAGTAATTACCACACAATGTCTTGCTGCATTGCTAATAGGTGCTCACTGCAAGACCCCCTGTACCAACCCAGGAGACAAATACACCCATGCTGCCCTGCTCCTGGTGGCTCTTTGAATCTCTTTTTGGTGATTAAGTCATTCCTCAGCTCCCTATGGCTGCAGCCCCGCTGACAGCTCTGCAATGGAAACTCATTTTGGAAACATTATTGAAGTTTAAGATCAAGACCCAGCAGTTTGCTGTCCAAAGCCATTGAGAAACTTCATTTGATTTAATGGTAATATGTTATATTCATTTCAACAGCACAGGCTCCCTAAAGTGATGACCTCTGTTTTGCTGACAAAAAGGAAGACGTCAATAGACATTTGGGTCAAAAGCTATCCTTAGACTCAAAGAAAGTTCTGCTGGAAGGTTAATCTTATTTTCAGTTCCTTGGAAAATGAAAGTAACACGTTTTGACTTGAAGTGTGATTGATTTTTTTTTTTTTCTCGTTAGTTCCTAATCTGTTTGTTAAGTGCTGGGATTCTTTGATAAATCTTGCAGAAACCAATAGCTTGTGGGTTTGGGTTATGGAGTCCTTCTCTCTTGCTTTTAAGTTTATGGCTTGAGGGCGTCTCTCCCTGGTAATAACCGGAAGATATCTTTAGGTTCGGAGATCCTCTAGAAAATGAAACAGCAACTAGGATGGGTAGGAATTGGTAGGAATAAAAGGCATCAGCAGACACAGCTCTTTAACCAGCACAGCAGAAAGGCCCACAGCCCATGGCCAACAATGCTTAAAGTCAGGAGTCACATCAGTAGAAAAGGTGCAGTGTCTGTGAAGCTTCTTCTATTCCCTTAAGTTCTTGGTGAAATATTTTCACTCCATCAGATCCGGTGACAAAATCCCTCCAACTAGCCTGAAGGAATGTATTTCACCTCTTCAGTCAGTGCTGTTTGTTGATGTTACCTTTTTCATTAAAGAAATTAACAGCTGAGAAACAAAAATCTTTCCAGTTTATTAGCAGAAGGCTGACCTAAATATGCATTTGAGTACAGAGTAATGAATCCTCATGTAAGAGCCCTTCAGAAACCAGACCCTGTGATAAGTGGCTGGGACATAGGCAACCAGACAGAACACGCAGCATCCTCATCTCACTGTGAAAAGTGTCACCTACAGATACTTCCTATCATCACTGTTGAAAACCATCAGTCCATGCCATGTCATTTATGTTATTGCCAGTGATTAGCTAAAGTTACAAGATTTTCAGCAAGGCATTCACTTCTAAGGTCAGCTGCTGTGAAGATAATTCATGCCTCTAGTAGAAGCATTAAGGACAGTGCTCTCAGACAAGACTTGTAAAGCTCACCCATCTGTGTTTGATTTCCAGTCCATCACTCACCAGAATGGCACCTCTTAGCTCAGTGTAAAAAGTCAACGATCCTACAAATTTAGATGGCTAAATTTTATGCAATTGCCCAGGTAGCATTAAAGCAACTCAATTACCTGGAAATGTGATTGATGGTGGTAATATGCCCTGGTCACAAGCCTATGCCTGCTTCCAATATGGTTTGAAGGGTGGAGGTCTAAAGCCAGGGGGACTAAGCTGCTTTTCTATCCAGAAAACAGGAAGGTCAAAGGTTGAATGTTGTGTCCTGGGCTTTCCATGCACACCTGCACTCCCAGCCAACTGCATGCTCTCCTATGTAGTGTTCAACTGCTGCTGAAGAGTTTTGCATCTTGAGATTGAATGTGCAGATAAAAGATTTGAAACTTTTGTTGCCTTTTGGAAAGAAAAGTTTTCAAGTATATTCTCAAACAGTCTGATGCACACCAAAGGGACAACTTTCTCACAGCTACAGAGCACTGGTGATCTATATTTCATGCCGCTGATCCCCTCTTCAAACAACACTCATTTTCTGTCTCCTGCAAATAATTATTTCATTTTGGATTCAGCCATTTTCTCTCCTTCTAGCTTACAACAACATTTCTAGAATGGTGTCAAATTCACAAAGTTCTGTAAATTATAAATTACAGTGTGGTACCAGTACACGCATCCATCAATGCCAGTGGTCTCCTTTTTTCACTTTGCTTTCTTAGCTTTTCTTAGAGATTGCTTACCACATTTGCAGACACTTTCGCAGGAATATCAGGAAATATAAGGATGAAGGTCCTACCCAGGTGAAAGCAAGCAGCCTCTACACTCACGGTCCGGCTTTGCAGTATTGGACCACAAGTTTTCCCTTCTCAGCTTAAATATTCTTTTCCCTTTCTTCTTTCAAAGCTTGTAAAAAAGGAAGAGGAAGAACAGGCACTGCATGGCTAACTATCACAGTCCCTTTAGATGTATATCCTGAAGGTTTTGGTGAATTCGGACCACTTGCTTGAGTATCATGTCTCCCATTGTCATGGTTTTAGCTGGGATAGTTAATTT
>WEKW01015588.1:452-12361 GCA_013389905.1 Sula dactylatra
CATGTGAAAAGAAGCATGGTCCTCTTCACACGCTCACCACTTGTCCTGGAAAATGTGAAGTTTATTAAAAAAACCCAACATGAAATGCTCTACAAAATCCTGAGGACATATGAGCAGAGATACGGCCATATCTAAAGAGACATGCTTTTAAATATAATAGCATTTGAAGTACCTCATGGTCCCCCCTGAATTTAATTTAAACCCACAACTGCATTATAAGAGCTCTTACTAGTATATACTCATCTTCTTTGTGCTGTCCATCTCGCTCTCTCTACCCGCTTCTTAAAGACAATGGCTCTTTGTGCCAGGTAGTGCAAGCAATAAGTGTTCAGATGGATAAAAGATAGTTTGTTTTCTTCATTTTAAATGTTATTTATTCACACTTTTATATGAGTGTGGGGGGGGACACTTAAAACATTGTATTTTTAAGTTGCTCTCATAGAATCATATAGTCATAGAATCGCTTGTATTGGAAAAGACCTTTAAGATCACTGAGTCCAACAGTTTACCTAACACTGCCAAGTCCACCGCTAAACCACATCCTAAGCACCGCATCTACACATCTTTTAAATACCTCCAGGGATGGTGACTCAACCACTTCCCTGTCAGCCTCTTCCAATGCTTGGCAACCATTTTGGTGAAGAAATTTTTCCTACTATCCAATCTAAACCTCCCCTGGCACAACTTGCTGCTGTTTCCTCTCATCCTATTGCTTGTTACTTGGGAGAAGAGACCAACACCCACCTCACTACAACCTCCTGTCAGGGAGTTGTAGAGAGCGATAAGGTCTCCTCTCAGCCTCCTTTTCTCTGGACTAAACGACCCCAGTTCCCTCAACCACTCCTCACAAGACCTGCTCTCCAGACCCTTCACCGGCTTCGTTGCCCTTCTCTGGACACGCTCCAGCACCTCAATGTCCTTCTTGTAGTGAGAGGCCCAAAACTGAACACAGTATTCGAGGTGCGGCCTCACCAGTGCCGAGTACAGGGGCACCATCACTTCCCTGCTCCTGCTGGCCACACTATTCCTGATACAAGCCAGGACGCTGTTGGCCTCCTTGGCCACCTGGGCACACGCTGGCTCATGTTCAGCCGGTTGTCAGCCATCACCCCCAGGTCCTTCTCTGCTGGGCAGCTTTCCAGCCACTCTTCCCCAAGCCTGTAGCATTGCACGGGGTTGTTGTGACCCCAGTGCAGGACCTGGCACTTGGCCTTGTTGAATCTCATACAGTCGGCCTTAGCCCATGAATCCAGCCTGTCCAGATCCCTCTGTAGATCCTTCTTACCCTCGAGCAGATCAAAACTCTCACCCAACTTGGTGCTGTCTGCAGACTTACTGAGGGTGCACTTGATCCCCTTGTCCTGATCATTGATAAAGATATTAAACTGAACTGGCCTTAATACTGAGCCCTGGGGAACACCACTTGTGGCCAGTCACCAGCTGGATATAACTTCTTTCACCATGAGTATCGAAGCAGCAAACTGTGGATATTTGTAATATCCTTAGCCTCCAGTTAAAAAGATGTTGACTTCTACAAGGAGGGTATTTTTACAGTATATTTTATTGTCGGACTGTAGCACAATAGCTGCAATGAGGAATGCAGAAGGAAATGAAGTGCCATGGCTCTTTGTAACTGCAACTATATTCCTTTTAGAAGGTGACCTCTCTAGCTTTTACACTGCATAATGAGATTTGATTTGAATGTGATGTACTTGAGATGCTACTTATTGTGTTAGATTTTATTCTGTGCATGGCACTGGCCTTGCATAACTGATATAGTCATGAATAAAAACACAAAAACAGGTTACGTATGTCCATGAGGTAATTACAATTACATAGACACGATAAAATATATTGAAAACAATATACATATGTAATAAAATACTAGACCTATCTCATTTTAAAGACTAATGTGAACTGTAAATTTAAGGAAACTATAGGAGTGCTGAGAAGTAAATCACAATCCCCGATAACAGTTAATTCCCAATCTAGTTATCTTGTAACAACCCTAGTATTACTTTACAAACAAATAGCTAGAATATGAAATTGGCATGTCTAAGAACATATGGGATAATGAATCATTTTTGCTTGCCTCTAGCAACCTGAAATTTCACATATGGATGATGCTTAAAAAGTCTACTAACTCTTCCCATGATGCTCTAATTCTGCACTCTAAATGTCATAACATTTTCACTTTTGGAAGACTATGACCCATCCTCTCTTGCTGCTGATTTCTCTACTGTCCTCTGCCCACGCCATTCCTTTTTTTTTCCCTTTCCATGTTCTGAGACCTTTATATGTATATCTGTATAGCTGCATTAAGTTCCTTTTAAATAACCCAATTAAAGCCTCAATTATTTTTTTCCCTCAACCAGTATATTTTTACTGTTTTTATTTTACTCTGTATTTAGGAAAAGGAAAATATGCAAGATGGATGCAGTCGGTCAATGGCTGCTTGTGGGAGGTTGCTCTTATTATTGGGGTGGTATGTAATAGTAAACAGAACCAGCTGCTATTTAGCTGTGCAATTTACTACAGCATATATTATCTGCATGTAAAGAAGCACATATTCCATTTTGAGTTTGCATCAGAAACAGACCTCATTCCATACTCATTTTTTTCCTTTTGTGCTTTTCAGAAGAATGTGGTAGACTAAACTGTGTAACCAAGGAACGAACAAGATTTTAGGGTGCGGTATTTACAGTGAACAGGCGAAATGAAGACCTGACCATAACTTGCAAAATGGCTAATCGAGTTGAAAGGGTGTGTGTATTCACTTGGTGAATTAAGCTTACACTAGTGTGTCTCCTGGCTTCCAAAGTCATTTCATCATCTGGTACATGAGATAAAATACAGATGTTTCACGCTAGAAACACAGAGCTCAATCCCTTTTTTATTTTTTTTCTGCTTTCTTGGCTTGCCCTGTCTTTTTAAAAGCTTGGATGACAGACATAGTCTGTTTCATTATTTCAGACCTGGATGTGACTTATTAATGATACCTGATATGAGTTGAACTGCTTACCCAGCAGACTATACCTGTGAAGTAAATATCATTTTAGAAAGTTGGTTTTTTATGCAATGTTTTGGTTGTTGGAGTGTGTGCTCATAAAAATTTGTAAGACTGGTCTGTCATTTATCCTTGCATAAGAAATAGAAGTGAAATCTTAAACATGGGAAAAAAGTGTATTCCACATTCACAAAGGTTTTAATCCACACCTAGTTGAACTAGTCTCTCAAATTGCAAAGAAAGTCAGACTCCATGTTGGTTTCTCTGTGGCAGGCTCTGATGTGTTGTCCTTTAATTTGTGTTAGCCTTGGAACCAAACACAACAACAGCCTTTGTTTCCCAAAACTCTGTCCTATATGGTATGTCAACACAATCTCTAAAACCACAGTGGAACCCACTGAATCCATGTGGCTGGAAAAGCCAAAGAGAAATGGCTTCATTATTTGTAAATTCAGTTCAAGATCTAATACCTCAACTCTCTGTTAGTAACATTTCTAAAGAAAAAGAGTAAATAGAAGACTAATGTGGTAAAAGCTGATACAAACAACTGGAACCGGAAATTTTGGCTGTCCTAGTTGTGTTGTGGTCCTGCATTGACTGGAGCAGGGCATGTGCTAAGGATAAGTTTGGGGCGACCTCATCTTCATTCCTGTGACAGGGGTGAGGTTGTTTATTTCATGCTTGGCCCCTGTGCCCAGCTCAGTCCCCCCAAATGAGAGGACTAATAGTTGTCTGGCCTGTATTGTTTAATTAGCTTCTTTAATTCAGGCCACTGAAGCTCGGAGGCTGCTCTGCCATGGTGCTGCACCAATGTAAATATGTTGAGGACACTGAGCACTCAGTGGAAGAAGCATATATTGATAAACAGGCAAAGAGGATGAGAGCCAAAAGCCGAATCTCAGCCACAGTCTTTCACACACTGGGCTGGTGAACAAACATGAAAGTATTTTAATATCCCTTGCAATGGACAAGCTTCTCGGACCGTGCCCATGCTGGATGACAGGCTACTCTTAGAAACTGAGTTTGACAACAGATGAGATGGAAGATTTTTGCTAGGAAGAAATAGCCCTGGAGAAAATCAAAGTAGCTATCAACAAGCAAAAGCAAAAGAAAAAGTAAACTGGGACAAAGTATTTGGAGATCTGTCCAGAGGAAGCAATGAAAAACTTGGAAAGATGCCATGACTTTGCACCCATGTATGAAAGAAAAAGTATTTTCTCTGTCCCCATGATCTTCTTTAAAATAAATAATGGAAAAGAGGAGGCTGTACAGAAATGCTTAAGAAGATCGGGAGAGGAATCATTGCTCCAGGCCCAGGGAGGTTTTCTGTACAGATGTGCCAGGATGTGAAATGTACTGCAGTCTCTAATTAGGAACTACCTATTGGTGTGATGTACTGCTAGAGTTAAATGTGATTTGGTCCTGCCTGAATCCATTATTTTTTGTTAAGGTTCTTCAGTGTGGAACAAGAATTTCAGATATAGATGGCACAGTTGGAAATCTGGACTCAGCTGATACCTGCCTCTTGAATGCATGATCAAAAGAAATGAGTGAAAGAGTGTTATTCCAGCCAAAAAACCAACCATTTAGATTTTGTTGTTAATTAGTAAATGAAAGCAACTTTATGAGAACCAGATGATTCTAAATCCTACAGTATGTGAGCAAGAAACCTCTCAAACTATTGATAAATGTAGTTATTCAGGGTGTAACTTCAGCTGGTGACAACTTTGTTAACATTTTGACTTGAAGGTTACTACTGTTTGGAAGCCTACCCTGGTGAGAAAAGGCTCAAGATATCACCAAGTTCAGCTTGGTGATCACTTTCTCAGAGGTTACATGGCACAGCTGCTGCCACATTGTGGGAATCTCAGTGAGTCTGTCCCAGAGAAGGTGAAGAGCCTCCAGCTGGGTTCCCTGGGCTCCCATCACCAGCTGCAGCAGGAATCCTGTGACTTTGGAGCAGTCATTAATGTTGAAGCCAGTACACCTCTGAGAGAGAAGTATCTTACAGTTTGAAATGTTGTTTGAAAGATGTTTTTAACTACTGGAAGGAAAGAGAAATCGTACTCAAGATGGAGAGAAAGAGGCTTCACAGCATTGCAATACAAACATATACAGAACTGTATCAGCTGCCTGCTCAAAAGAAAAACCAGACAATGATTCACCTCGTTTGACAGTGTGAGAAATAGATAACCTATAGATAGATCAAACTATAGATGTGCTTTTTCCATGGCACTGATGTAGATAGTCTTAAACTGAAAAAATACTTACTCATATGGATGAAACACAAAGAAATACATGGAGGAGATCAACCTTCTATTAATATTTCTCCTTTTTAGGTCTCTCTGACCTTTTTCTGAAGTGAAGAAATGTTATTCCTTTTGACGCAACCTTTCTCCATAGATAGGCAATGAATAAAAATGGTCAATATTTTTTCTGAAAACATTTGTTAGTATATTTTAATTTTTAATGCAAGGTCATATGGATCTAAGGATAGTCATGCTTTGATGTGTTTGAGCAAATAAAGACATAGTAATCAGAAGAAAAATTTGTATTTAACAGAAAAATAAAGCTGGAAGGGACCTTAAATAATCTAGTCTCTTACTCCACTTAGTAAGATGACTACACTGTCAGAGGTTTTTCACGTGTTCTTAAAGACCCCTAATGATGGAAATCCTGAAACCTCTTCAAAGTTTCTACTATTACACCATTATTCCATTTGAAAGTCCCCTTTTTTCCAATGCCAAACCTAAACCTCCTTTTCTGGATTTTACTCCTGTTTACTGCACTTAGAGAGACGCTATCTATTCCATTCTTCTTTGTGATTGTGTTCCTCTTAGCTTTCTCATTTAGTCCCAAGCCCCTCATTTATCTCAACCTTTCATTGTAAATTATTTTTTCCCTAGATTTCTGATAATCCTCACTGTTTCTTCTCTAATTGGCCCAATTCTTCTTTTAAACACTGTGCCCAAAATTGATCATTTTATACCAGCTGATGCTTTACAAGTATAAAGAGAGTGAAAGGATTATATGACACCAACATTTCTCTTTGTTTGCAGTGATCAACAAAGCACCTATAGAAACTCTAGAGGAAATTTTATCCTTTGTTGGAGGGTATGACGTACATATAATTAAAAAGGGCCACTTGCAATCCTAACTATTGAGATTGCATGTGCTGCACAGGTTTCACTTAAGAAGAAAGAATATTTGTAGCAAATGAGTTTTAATTTGTGTGCTCCATGATAAATTCACCATTAGCACTGCCTCATTTGATAACATAACCTATTCAATTGTATTTTATGTAACTGACATAATGGGAATGACAAATATTCTACTACCCACTTTTCACTTAACACTTTCTTAACAAGAAATTTGTTACAGTACTGGGATGCATTTCAAGATGCTTATGAAGGGAAATAATTTAAAAAATTAATACAAATCATTCCCTTCAACAGCTTTCTCCTTCTCTTCAACAGCATTCTCCTTCCAAATTTATTTATTTATTTATTATTTATTTATTTATTTTGAACAGAGAATTGTTTTGCCCATGCTATAGATGAGGGAACCAAGAAAGACCTGATTATTTTGTGAAGGTTGTGGAAATCACCCAGGTAGTTCTACATGTGGTGTTTGGTCCCTTAGACAGTGGTGCATNTATTTGATTCTTTTCCATTTCCTCCAACTTACATTCACTTCTTTGTAGGGAATCAATAGCCACAAAGCTGGTCTAACACATAGCCTATAAGGCTCCCTGTACTTTATCTAAAGAACTCCCAGTACCTTAATCTATTATCTATCTTTTATCTTTTTCATCTTTTTATTTTCTTTTATGTTTTAAACTTTTATCTATTCAGATAACTTGCAGATAAGGAACACCTAAGCTGTATTAAAATGTTATGCTATTTGCAGGAAGATGAATTTTTGGTTTTTGGTCAGTATATTTTTAAAATGGCGATGACTTTGACAAAAGTGCAGTTTCACTCAAGCTGCAAGATCTTGACAACCTCTTTCTAAAATTTTGAGTAGTCTTCAGAGAAACAGAAAAGATTAAGGGAACTGTTACAACTTACTGCTCCAGAACTTCCCATTGGGTGGAGAATTTCTTGGATTCAGACACTGCCCATGAGATAGCTGAAAACTGTTTTTGCACCCAGTACAGTTTTCGTAGCTGTACCCAACACATGTTGCACAGCTCCTGTGGCAAGGTTCACATTCTCTAGAGATGTCATCAGTGAAGAAGCCATCTCCACACTCACTCACACATGTGCCGCCTGCAACAGAAACAGAGCCTCGCATCATGGTGTCTACTGACCCCTGTCAATCTGCCTCCAGCAAGAAACAGTTTAAGCAAAATGCAGTTTATAAGAACCCATGAAACTTTTTGTAGCCATGTAAACTCTAATTTTTTAGTGTGAAACCTAAATTCAGCTCAGTTGGTTATACAAACTTCAATCTGCACTTAAATTTATATCTAGATGAGTTTTCATCCATATCCTAAATCCTGGCACATACAAATCTTATGGAAGTCCAAATTTGTATTAAAATTTTATGGTTGAGTCCCAGTTTTTATACTGGCCCAATACAAAATCTAAGTCCAGAATTCCCTAAGGTTGTTAGATATATGCAAATTTTGATAATTGGATGACTATCTAGTTTCTAGTGGATATAAAGCTAAACTCAGGTAAATCTGATTCAATTTAAGGGTTGGCATACTGCAGCAAAGCCTCTAGAAGTTATAACACTGATAGCTTTTTGAGCTTCCTCCAATTTCAATTAAAAAACCCGCAGACCACCAGATCACCCAGGTTGTGACCACACTTTTCCATGAGTGTGATGCTTTTGTACTCCGCTGCTGGGCACCTTCAGCAGGCAATGCACAAAAATACCATAACCTCAGGATTTCCTGTGATTCATATTTGGCACCATGTTTGAACCAGATCTGCCTGATTTATAGCTTCATAAAAAAGCTAAGAGATACCTAGTCATGTGTGAATCTGATGCGGAATATAGTGGTTTTAATTGACTTGTTTCAGAGTGTTTGAGGCTAGTTACCTTATGTGGTTCTGAAAGTCAAACTAGACTTGCAAATAGTAAGGAAACACTTCAGTGTCTTTCTGTGAGTTAAAATCCCTTCCTTTCACAAAGTCTGAATCAAATACAATATTTTTTGTATTTGCCCAAAAAAGTGGAAATGCATTAAAAAAAAGAAAACCAAACTAAATAAACCTTAAAAGAAAAAAAACCTGGGAATTTGTAGTCAAATGTATGGAGCCTTTGAACCAAAAGGCACCATTGGCTAACACAACCACCTTATGTTAATGCAAAGGACCCAATTCTGCAAAGTGCTGACTCCCCTCAGCCTCCACTGTCAGCCATAGAAGAGATTTATGAGTTTGAGAAGTTGTGTCCAGACTCTTTAAAGAAAAATTCTAAAATACTTTTGTATATATGCCATACTTGGTACTTTGCTTACCTGAGAGATAGAAGCCTTCCTTACACGAGTCACACTTGTCCTTGTCACAGCTGTCGCAATTGCTAAGACACTCTCTACACTGCAGAGAACTTTCATCTCTGTAGGTATTTTCTGGGCAGTATTTATAGCAATGCTGCTTATACCTGTAAGATGAAGTAGAACATCATTAGTAAGTTCCTTTTGAGGTCACTGTGTTTGTTTTTCTTTATGTTTCTAGGTATAGTAATGGTAAAGGTCTATTCTCATCCTAAGGAATGGAAATTAATTGTCTAATGAAGGATTCAAAGCGTACTTGTGGTTATGTTACTTATTCAGCTGGCAAATATTAACAAGTCATTTTTTCTAATCTTAGGGTTCTTAAGCATAAGTAATTTGATTTTCTTCTATAAATGTAGGCACAAAAATGAATGCATGCTTAATTAGAAATTACTATATAGTGGTTGTAAAGAGCTGAATACTTGTACAAATATATAATCCAATGCCACTGTTGATAGCTATATTGACTAGCCTTTTCATCAACATTTTCTTTTGTCAAGGTAATTTTTACAGAGATCTCTTAACTGTTTCTTTGAAAAGCAATAGAGTTCTTTTCCATCCATTTAAGTTAAACTTTCAATTAATCTGTATATTTTTTCTTTTGCTTAACCTTCTTACATTTTTAAGTATGCCTGCTCAACTGCAAATATCAGAACTGGACACATGTCGTGGTTTAACCTGGCAGGCAGCTGAATACCACACAGCCAGTTGTTCATTCCCTGCCTCCCATGCAGTGGGATGGGGGAGAGAGTCAGAAAATAGGTAAAACTCATGGCTTAAGATAAAGACAGTTTAATAGGACAGAATAGGAAGGGAGAATAATAATAATGATAAAAGAATGTACAAAAGAAGGGTTGCACAATGCAAATGCTCACCACCTGCTGACTGATGCCTAGCCAGTTCCCAAGCACTGGCCGTGCTCCCCCCCTGGCCAACTCTCCCCAGTTTTTTTTGATCAGCATGATGTCATATGGTATGGAATATCCCTTTGGCCAGTTTGGGCCAGCTGTCCTGGCTGTGCCTCCTCCCAGCTATTTGTGCATCTCCAGCCTCTGTGCTGGCAGGGTAAGAGAAGCTGAAAAGTCCTTGACTAAGTGTAAGTGCTGCTCTGCCACAACTAAAAGATCAGTGTATTGTCAACATTATTGTCATCCCAAATGCAAAACACAGCACCATGCCAGCTACTAGGAAGAAAATTAACTCTGTCCCAGCTGAAGCCAGGACAACACAATATACTATGAGCATACTAGTTCCAAATCCAGAGGCTTTGCTTAACTTTTAGACCCTTTCTGTTCCATCTTCCTCTCTTCATATATGCAAAGTTCACAGTCCATAAGGTTTAAAAGGCCTTGATCATGAGCAACTGGCTTGTTTTTCAGCATTTCCCAAAATTTTTCCAAAGTTACTTTTCTCAGATAGGCAATATATAACATACACAGCACAGATCTGTGTACTGAAGCACACATTTTTGCTTTATAAAAATGTAGAGGTATGAAAAGCTATACAGCTATACTTACATATAATAGTTCTGAATGCATGTTATACAGATTCTTGGATCATCTGAAATTGAAAATGTGAAATTATGTAAATAATATTCAGAGTTAAATCCAGAATTCTAAAAAGAATTGTTGCTGCACCATTTTAATGTTAAAATTTCTTACATTAAAAAATCACTACAGCCATAACTACACATTATTATTTCTGAATCTCTGTTTACATTTTTTGGAGGTAAACTCTCCCACAACCAGGTCCTGGCCTGTATTTTTGCAGTGACTTGTGACTTTTGAGTCCTCAGCTTAAGGTACCTAGAAAGTGCTTATTGCTTAGAAAGTGCTGTTCTGAAAAGCAGAATCTTCCCAGGAGCTCAGGTTGGGCAAAATGAACTCTTAAAAGGAGACTCTAAGTTATCCAAATCTGTGGTTTCATCCTATTTCTTTATTCATTGCAGAGATAATTTAAAAGCCTTTGGCACCTCTAAAAGCAAACATTTTGAAAACATGTAAGTAATCAGTTTAAACTTAAAAATCCTGAGATAGTCAAATACTTTTCTATGGCGGGGGGGGTGTGGCAGTGTAAGGATTTTGGGTAACCTGTCTCATCAGAAAATTAATTTTTGCATTAAAAAATTTTGTTGAATGTACAGAAAAAATGTTATATAACTTCTTAAAATTGTTACAATGATGGATATGGCTTTATGCTCATATGAAGTGAAGAATATTTTCTATAACCTTCCATTACCTTACTCAAATACACCAAAGGGAGCAGAATGGAAACAGAACAACGTGGTTGAATGTATTTATAAACTGTTCTACTATGAAATGACTATAAATTATTTTTGATATTAATAGTACTCATAAGGCAAAATTTTCACTGAGTCTGTTTGAACTGTGTCTACAATAAATCACACTTTACACATGCAAACTTATTAGGCAACATGCACTCAGTTTTGCAAGTATTTCTAGCAATTTATTTATGAGGTGTAAAGTTTTACCCAGAAAAGTTGCAGATCTGTGAAAATATTCTCGTTACTGTTTAGAGCACAAACAGAAACAGCAATCACCTGATCTAGTGTTCTTTGCATTAGACTTCTTGTTAAGACAGGAAATACTCTTATAATATGAAAATATTTTCTATGAAGTCTTCCTTTACTTCTAGATAAAAGACATTGTGTTTGTCCAGGGCTTCTTTTTGAATGATTTCTGGGATACTAATATTGTTTCTGAATACGGACACTTCCTGAGATATTTTTTTCCCAATTCGTGTGGATTTTTTTTCTTTACAGTGTTTATAGAGCATTTTTAGGAGCCAGGTTCATATGATGATAATTAGCTGTATTTATGCCTTTTGAAAATTATTATGGTATTGGCATATACAGTCCTTATGTTTTGTTGATGGAAAGAACAGAGTATGCATCAAAGAGACATTGTTAAAATTGCTGGAGTTGCTTGCAGGTCTAGTAACTAACCCTCCATGTACTTTCCAGCTTTTATGAAGAAAGGACTCTTTCCTCTCTTGTCTGCAGGAGGTTCTGATATTTTTCTTTCCTAACTGCCCTCTTAGTTTTGCCTGTATAGATGACTATCTATATAGCTCAGTTTGAGATAGATCTGAGCAGTAATTGCAAACAAAGACACAATGTCTGGTTGTTCTCTGGAAAAAGGTTAGAAAAATGAAGTACTAAGTAAGCGACCGTTAAGTAAAGGCCATGTATTTTGAGTTGGTTTAGGATATAAGAGAAAGTATCTAGGAGTGAGTGGGTAAAAATAGTTTAGATTGCGGATTGGGATACGTATTATAGAGAGGGCAAAAAAATGTATCACAAAGAGCACTTGCATCCTGCTGTTTACACAAAGTTTAGACACAAGTAGTAATAGTAAATAACTTATTAGAAGG
>WEKW01015590.1:0-23041 GCA_013389905.1 Sula dactylatra
CAGACAACATCCACAGCCTTTCCCTCACCCACCAGCCGGGTCACTTGGCCATAGAAGACCAGGGTGGTCAGGCAGGACCTGCCTTTCATGAAGCCACACTGGCTGGGCCGGATCCCCTGGTTGGCCTGCTCTTGCCCGGTGAGCTCACTCAGGATCTATCGCTCCATAGTCTTCCTCAGCACTGAGGTCAGGCTCACAGTTCCCTGGATCCCCCTTCTGGCCCTTCTTGTAGATGGGCATCATGTCGGCAAGCCTCCAGTCATCTGGGACCTCCCCTGTTAACCAGGACTGCTGATAAATGATGGAGGGTGCCTTGGTGAGCTCCTCCGTCAGCTCCCTCATTGCTCTCGGGTGGATCCCATCCGGCCCCATAGACTTGTGAGCGTCCAGGTGACTCCGCAGGTCGTAAACTGCTCCCTCCTGGGTTGTGGGGGGTTTATTCCACTCTCCATCTCTGTCTTCCAGCTCAGGGGGCTGGAAGTTACTGGCAGAAAATAACATTACAATGAAATTACTGTAGCAGGTATTGGGCTGACCTGGGGTTTTTTTTTGGTTGGTATTCTGTTATGTAGCATAACAGGGCTAGAAAGCCCTTGGGTTGAAATTGCTGCGTTACAGACCAGGCTTTTATTTCATATCAAGTTCTTATGGAGCGCCCTTATCCCTGCCTGACAAATGGGCAATTACTTTTGAGCACACAGAACTCGTTATAACACCATTAAAAAGCACCTGTTTATCATGTCTTCACATTCACCAGCAGCTAAGGGGTCTGCCAGTGATGGGAATCCTGGCTGGTATTTACAAAAAAATAAGCCTCCCTGACTGAATTTCAGCTGGACCTTGTAAAGCTAACTCATGCTCCACCCATGCATCAGACATTGTGTAATTTGGCACTTGACTGGACAGGAATAAGGGCTAGCAAAGCCACCTTTGTGCTGCAGGGCAATGGCTCAGTACAGCTGACACTCAGCGCTGGTCTGCTGATCATCTCAGCGTCACAACTTTCCAGCCCAGGCACCGCATTTTCTTCCTACTGAAAGCAGAGTGTGTAGGAGAACTGTGGGCAGCAGGGCTCCACCTTGCCCCAGAGACACAGCTGAAAAGCACTTTCTGATCCCACAGTAGAGATGCAGCTTCTGGGCCAGCATCAATTTTGTGTTACTCTCTGCTCAGGGTGGGTAAGGATCACGCTCTCACACAATTTGATGGTTCAAGGTAATGTTCTGTATGTGTGAGATTCCACACCGAAGAAAGATGCCTAACTGGGCTTCCTGGGGTCTTCAGCTCTCCAAATTATTCCTAACAGAGTTGGGTAATCTGACTTCTGCTCAAGTGATCCTGGTAACTCTGGGCTACTATTTGCCCATCTAACTTTGCAAATATGATTTCATCGTGAGGAACAGCCTTAGAATTGAGTTTTGCTAGTAAAACTGCATTTGAAATGAAAGAGCACTTGCTATCCCTTTTGTGAATGAACCAGCTCTAGTTAATGGGTAAGGATGCAAGCCAAGTCGTGTGTAAATGCTAAAGAAAGCAAATAACCTTACAACTTCTTCCCTCCCTCCAATTTCTAGGGAACTTCAACTAGAAAAGCACTTATGTGAACATAATGGGGCAGTTCCTGAAGTTCTGATTTCTCAGAGGGCCCCATCTCTAGCAGGGAGAGCTGAGGAAAGCTCACAAATACCTCATTCCTCCAAACATTTCATGTACAGGGGTTGGGGAGCCAGGAGAAGCAATGATCAAAGATTTGAAGCTGCCAGCTTGAGACAAAGCCCAGATCAATATTTTAGCCACCAGCGTGTTAAACCACATTTTGGGGGAGCTAAGGCACCACTTAGTATCAGGATATATGTGCCAGCATTTTATATTTATTCACAAGCAGCTTACAAATGTGGTAAAGCCAGCAGTGGGACACCTTCAGCAGAGCAATGGTTACTGCTCATTAAGCTCTGGAGAAAGATGGAGGATGACCTGGTTTTAATTACTGTAATCCTAAAGATAAAGAATGAAGAATAATAAACTAAAGAAAAGAAAATGCATATCCAGTTTTCAGCTGGAAACCAAAAAACCTCCATGCTAACCCATTTAACCTGTTACACCCTAATCCAGAAGAGATACAGTCCCTTCTAGGGACCTCAGGAGCTGGGAAGGACATTATTGCTTTATAGCTTTAACCTGTAGATTTTATTTTTTTTTAAATGTAGTTAAAAGGCAACCAAAGGCAAAAACTATAAAAATAAACCCCAAAACATAAACCCTCCAGATCGTGCGTAGCCAGCTCCTTTCCATGCCACACAGACAGACACAGGCAATTTACTCAGCTACTTTCCTCTTGGTAGCACCTCTGGGGTGTCGCAGTGTGTGCAGGCTCGGACAGGGCACGGGGAGGATGAGGTTTTCCTTTTGAGCACAGCTGAATACCTGAGTCCATTCTTGTACCTACAAGGGACAGCAGGAAAGAGAACATCCCCTTAGAAAGACAGCCAGGATTACACAACAGCTGGATGTTGCTGGCACCATGTGGGCTATTGTGAAAGAATCCAGCAGAGCTCTTTTATACAGCTTTGTACCTGTATTTATGTACCTATTACCTACATAGATACACTGTTCTTTTTTACTGTATAACCTCTATGCTAATATTTCTGTGTACCACAGCATGGCACCGTGCTGTGGAAGCTGGGTTTGAAGAAAAGGCAATCATGGAAAAAGGATCTCAGACACAGGCTTAAAAGCAATGTAGCCAGAGACAAACAGCTTCGGGGTGAGGTATCTTAAGAGGTGTGTTTTGCTGACAGAAATACAGTTCCCTGAGCTGTATTCACATCTTCTGCACACTCGCGTCATGGTTTAATGATATAATAAATCCAACTTAGATCAAAACTACTGCAGCTGTGAGACACAAAGCACTGATCCAGTATAAATTTGCTCCGCTGATTCAGATTTGCTAAAAAAAAATGTTGACAGGTTAACTTTTCACTGGCAGGCTTTATGCTGGATCATGCACCATCTGTCTGCAGCACGTTAACATTTTTCGAGATCCCATATCATCTTCAGCTACCAGAAGATAATAAACATACGCTGTTTATCTTATATTTTGGCTAATTCACTAGAGGTGCAGTTGTGTGTCCATACCTGATTTGGTTCAAAACTGTATTGCTGGATGGTCCTGAAAATGCTTAGATCTGGTATAAAGACCAGTGACTAACATCTTCGGCCTTTGCTGGAACAGTCCCAGAATGTGTTGCTCCAGGGCAAAAACTCTGGGCTAAGCAGGGGAGCAGGTGAGTGCTCAAGGTGGCATGAAAAGTCATTCTGCATGATTTGGAGCCAAAGTCATGGTGCCCCCCCTTAAGAAAGGATCTGGCCTGAAACCCAAAGCTGCTGCTGGCTTTGCCAAGGCCGGACCAGTTATGTACACATATTTTAGTTAATATGGACTGCGAAGGATTTGAAATGCTTAAAAACAATTGCCTTGCTCTTCCTGAAAACATACCCTTTGTTCATTGTTTCAGAATTGCTTTTCTCCTTTTTGTCTTTTTTTTTTTTTTTTTTTTTTTTTTTTTGGTGTTTTTCACAAATCAGTTTTAACTGAAAAAACTTCTAGCGGCCTGCAAAGAACAAAATAGAGGGAGGGAACTTTTGATTTGTAACCTTTTCTAAACAACAAAAAAGCATGTAGAACATCCCCCGATGTGACCTGGGTCATGATCCCCTACAAGCCACCCTGCTCAACTGAAGGTGAAATGGTTCCAGGTGAGCTCAAAAAGACCTCAAAAGAGAAAAAGCTGTTGAGCCCACCTGAGGGTCTAACCTTGGTGTTTTTGAGATAACCTGTTCATTGAAGTTGCTATGTGGAGCGTAATAGATCAGTGGGTTTTGAAAATTCACTGAAGGATGTGTTGGCTGAAAGCACTAAGGCTACATAAATGGAAATTTTCTTTCTAAAGAGTGAAATATGCAGATTTTGCTCATTGCTTCCACATAAACGAGTGACCAAATGAAGAGAAAACTGATCAAGAAAAATATATGCATAATAAAAATGTGTACATGCTTAATCTAAAATTCATTGCCTCCAAAGGTTCATCAAATAATTACTTAATCTTGAACAGCTGCATGTACAATAAAATTTGCTTGCACTAGTTCTGAATAGAATTAATTTTTCTTGATAATTATAACATAACCAATTCCCTCCAAATGTTCAGCAAGTGCCAAGTCCAACTGAAAATGGCACTAAAGTAACTTGTATTTAAAAGGACCTACAAAAACCAGATTGATTCTCAGCTGACATTTGCTGGTTGTAATCATGTACTTCATTGTATAGAAATAACAGAGCTACCCCGTACAAAAGTTTATTAATGAGTCAAATCCAATCCATGCATTGCTTTCCTCAACAAATGTGAGAAGCTTTACATCACAGCTGAAATATTTCATTCCTGCTGTGAACCAAGGAAAGGATATTTAAGCTCTGTGCAGGAGACTGTAGACCTTGTGCCCATTGCAATGTCAGACTTTCCTTTGCTTCCCAAAACCTCTGCAGGGGTCTCAGGCAGGGTTTGGGGGTATCGCTTCTCAGTGTGGAAGGAAAGGGAGAGCCTCAGTAACATTTTTGGAGCAGAACTTAGAAGAAAGAGTCACTCCACCCCGTTCTGACAGCAGGATTTTTTTTCCGACACATTTCATTTTTTAAAATATGTTTCCATCAAATTTCCCTGAATAATTTTTATTACTGGGTCACCTATCTTGAAATGGGAGCTGCAGGCAGAATTGCTGTCCTAAGGCACTAATGTCTGCTAACCTCTGTCCTCACTAGCCTTCCCTGCAATGCTGTCGCTGTAAGAAATTCCCTAACTGCCAGTAAATTACACTATCCCCCCCCTTCCTGCTTGTACAAAGCAAATGTCACCATTTACTCTAGTAAGACAAGCTGCTTGCCAAAGGTTCAGCTCCCACGGTGGCCAAAGGGATGAGGGATGTTCTCAATTTACCATGGATAGCTATCCCTCGCAGCAGCAGGCGGCCTGTTTCCATGCTCAGCTATGAAATAAAAGAAGTTTTACAATAAGCACAGGACCAAAGACTGCCTTTTCTCTCCCCAAAATTGAATGAGTTCAAAATGCTTGGGGTGACAGACAACCACATCTGCAGTCAGACAAGATGGGTAGTGGCCCATAGAGTTTCGTAATTAAGCTAGGTTTGTAAGGTTTTTATTTTGGATAAAAACCAAGAGGATCCCTCATAACTGGAAATGAAACTAAATGAACGCCACTGCCTTTATTCTGGCAGCTGAATTCCGGTAATGGTTAGCAATTGCCGTGTTTGTAATGTAAATATACTACTGTCGCTGCCCTGAAATAGATTTCTTCTTTTTCCCTACTCATCAAAGTAAAAAAATTTTCTCCAGCTGCTGCTGAACAAGAATTTGGAGAACATTACCCAGACCATTAGAATTCTGCACACACTGCCAGGTGCACAAATAACTCACTACCATCTCTCTCTTTCTCAATCCAGTTAATTGAATCATGGCTCAATTGAGTTCAACAGACAATAAAAATATATTTTCCCAGTTTGAAAAGTTTTGACCTACCTCAGTGAGTAAAAGAGTGAGAAGGGACATCTCCACAAGAAAAATCAGGTTTGCTAGTCTCATCCAAATCGGTGTTCAATTTTGTGAGCTCTCAGCTTTTCTTTTGCTTCCTTACTCATATTTCTGTTAGTGCTGCAAGACAAATGAGGTAGCTGATACCACAAAAGGCCAAAAGACATATAGCAAGAGAAATCTTAGCACAGCTAGATTTTTTTCATCCATTGCATGGTCCCGCAACATACAGATGGGATTTTTGTTCTCAAACGGGACCACTGCAGCTGCACGTAACAGAGGAGGCATTGCCGAGGAAGGGCTCGCCTGCGCTGCCCCACGGGTCCATCCAGCTGAGTGTCCTGCTTCCCCCAGCAGCCATCAGAGAGCACTTCCCTTCCGAAGGCTGCTGTGCTGCAGTCTGAAAAACAACGTTATGGTTTAGCATCAGGTGAAGCACAGGAACCCCCAAAAACAGGGGAGAGGGGTTGGTTTGCCCATTGAATCTGGCTGGAAGGGAACTAACTGTAAGGGAAATGAAGGAATTCTACAGCTGAGAAAACCTTCTCTATGGTGCAGAACTGCCAGACCTTTTTTTATGGAAACCCCTTTTTTATGGAAACAGAGCACCCTCGTGCTTCCTAATTGTCCAAAGCGTTTCTGCATTTGCCAGAGGAACCATGAAAATCAGCTGCAACAGTGGTTGTGCCAGACAAACCCTCTCTCCTGCTGTGTCTTCAGCTTGTTTCTCTCCTTCCCCAGCTGACGCTTCCTAAACTCCCTGCTTGCCATGCTGGGGAGACCCACAGCATCATTCCCAGTCCAAATCTCAGGACACAGTCCCAACTCCAGCACAGCCGCAACACCAAGCCAGCTAATGGAGAAGTGCAGAAAGCTGAGACCCGAAGCCCTGCAATCTTAGCAAAATCTGGGGCATTTGACAATTGTTGCCTAGAAGAGAGCAGAAGGTACAAGAGGACAGAGCAGAACCGCACTGTCAGCATCCGCAGAGCTAACAACTCTGCAGTTTCTCCGTGACCTGGCACGTCACAGTCGGGATGAAGGTACCTGGAGACCCATGTGAAGGTTGGCTTTGGGCCAACACATGCATTTGCTGCCTGGCTTTGTGATCAGATTTGAACCTTCAGCCTTACCATCATCGCATACTTTTCCACCCTCCCTTTTCTGGATTGCAGCAGGACAAGATTCACAGCTGATGTAAATCTGCACACCTTCAATAAACCTAGAAGGGCTGCAGCGTTCTGCACAACTGTTCCCTCACCTAGAAGGGTCCAGAAATCTTACTATTTTGTAAAATACTAGGCGTTACGCAGCAAGGATGTACTTGGCTAATTCTGACAGAGCTGAAGCCCCATTCATTAGCATCTGCATAATATTTCCAATTTCCTTGTTTATTGAAATACAGTGAGTATCCTAAATACTCACTGAGGGTACTTTTTTGATAGACACCAGCCTCAAATAATTGTCAATCCACTCAAATTCTATTTAACAAGCTCTTGAGTAGAGCCAGCTCTTCCAAATTGGTTTTCTGTTTTGGGCAAACTTCAGCAGAGGACAGGCCAGCTCTTAGCATCTAGCTCTGCTGTGTTAACTGCCATGTGTCAAAAGAAAAAGCCCAACCCCCCAAAAAAACCAAAATACAAATCAAGATTTAAGAGCTTTCAGCTGCATTCAGTTGTCAAACAGGCTCTGGAGTATTAACAGATGCAAACAGTATGTATTTTGGTGCAATTAAAATAGAGAAGGAAGACTGGTGATGCAGAGTTAAGCGTCAGATTCTGAATTAAGTCCTGTTTTCATGCGCTTGACTGAGGTGTGCTTTATTGTAGCACAACACCCACCAGCACAGATGAAGTTCAGGGTCTGTCAGCATTTTCCAGTCTGAGTCAGGTCTCTTTTCCAGAGCAGAAAGGAGGTCTGGGCTGTTACTCTGCTGTAACCATTCTCTTGAGTCAGTAGTTTGGCAGACAAGGTCTCCTCTGAGGACAGTAGTGTTTGTTCTGCTAATTATTGTTCCAATTGGTTTGACCTTTTTAAAATTAAAGGAGAGTTTGGAAGGAAAAGTGTATGCAGGTCAAGTTTTCCACAGTTTCAGATAATTTCTTATCGCCTGAGATACTGTGTTTTGTAACTGTGAGCACAGAATGTGGATGAGATATTAAGAACATACTGAAAATTAAGAATATGCCCCTTCAGGTATTTGATACTAACCCTTCCCAGAAAAGACCTTTAGGTTGCAGGCTACAAAGAGAGAACTAGTTTAGACTCCTTCAAATCAGGAAGATGTCAGTGTGTGACAATTTGGTTTGGTTGACTCAAAGTGACCCATCTTTGTAAATAGCATGTTGTTTTCATCGGTTTTTAAGGTAGGCACGAAGCAACGCGGTAAATATGTTTCTATCAGCAACATTACTTTTGCGAATTTTAGAAACCAATATGGTAATCGGAAATTGTTAAAAATTGATAAACATGTGACTGAAAAGGAACTGCTGCGAGGCAATTTAAATGGAGAAACCACGGAACAAAGAAAAAGCAGCAATAGAATTTTTTGGCCCATGAGCAGGTTTTTCCTTAAAAAGTATATGCTTGTACAGAAATGAGAAAATATGTAGGAGAAAAATTTGGAAAATATTTGCACCAAGGGACATATAAGGTTCATCCAGCCATCTCTTTGGAGTCAGAAGAGAAGAGATGAGTATTAATTTAGTGCTAGCAGGGAACTGTCTTTGACTGCATCGGTTACGCTTATGCTGAACTCGGAAGATGTTTTGATGGAACGCGTCAGCTGGAATTTCCAGCATCCTCAGAACAGGAGGCCTGATCCTGCCGTGTCTGGGAGTTTGCCTGAGTGAAAGTTGTACCAAACCACCCAGAATGAGGAGCTGCTCTGAAGAGAGTCTTTATGTATGACAACTTGTCCTCACAACAAGAAATTGCAGCAAAAAAGCTGGTATGTCAAGCTCTAGAGTATCTAAAGATAATAATAAAATAATAAGATAATTAATGCTTAAGAAAATTAATAAAATCTTTTCAACTCATGAGGTTAAATAAGATGTAACTCTGCGGACTGCAGTGCATAGAGATCTTAAAAAGAAAATTCTGTCCTAATTAGTTGTGGATTCAGAATACTGGTGAGAAGCTGGCACTGAGCTTATGTCACAAATTTGATATGTACAAACAAAAGAAAGAAAGAGAGGACATAACTAAAGGGAAAACTGCACCATCCCTGTCACCTGCAGTTTTACAAGTCAGGCCCTAGTCTGATTTTCCCTCAGAAGCAAATACTTATGGCATGGTACTTAGGACACCTGGGAAATGGCTTGGATGAGTCTGAACCACCAGCAAATCATGTTGTACATAATGAAACACCGTAGGGTCCTTCTCTAGACACTGGTGCTGTGTGGGTAACTCTAACTTGCCTTAGAGGACTGTGGTCTAAGGCCCCCAAAACTGTAAGCAGACAGATACTCATTCCTTCTTAAAAGTTGGAGGCTTAAAACCCCTTTGCAACCCTTCTGTGTAGGTGTCTTTTTTCATGTCCTTTGGTTGTCATGAGGTCCTACAATATTTACAGCAACTACGCAATGTCTCAGTAATGTATCCAAGATTCAGCAAGTTTCACCATCTGCCACACTTTATGTATACTTACGGAGTCTCCTAAAGACAAGACAGTCTTGAATTTCTGCGCTCAAAACCACCATGCTAGCCCTGACTTAAATGTCAAACACACCCTTCAGGTAAGACACCAATTGATGTCATTCTTCCACTGATTAAACCATGTAGCTTAAAAGTAAAATTTTTTATTTTCCAACAGGGATTATTTTTGTGGTTTGGTTTTTTTTTTGTTTTTGTTTTTTTTTTTTTTTTTTTTTGTTTGTTTTTGTTTTTGTTGTTGGTTTTTTTTTTTTTTTGTACGCAGTATTTTAAATATTCACTTCAGGCAGGATGATATTTCTAGCCTCATTCTAGTCTCAAAGGACATTAAGACTTTACGTTTGTGAAAGGTGTTTCATACAGGGAATCATACAGTGTTTCACAAATAAATATTAATGTATCATAGTAAGGAAGCTGAGAGGTTCAGATGGTCAACCTAATGCACAGACACATGCTTAAAAAAATCACTGCTTTATGTACTTCATTTCAGGCATATGAGTGGAACTTACTGGCAACTTTCTCTCTCAATTTTATTTAAAAAAATAGCTGTTCAGAGACCAAATCTGTAGCGAGGAAAGGCCTGGTTTGCTATTTTACTGCTTTAAAATTGTGAAAAATCTTCTGGTTTTGTATTCAAAAAGTCAGTCTAAATTTCTTGTGTTAATAAGAGTTAAATTAAATTCTAAGAAAGAGACAAGAAATAGAAATCTTTTAGTTGACCGTAACTTCCTCTTTCTAATCCTTTTAATTTTGCATGTTTGGAAAAAAAAAAAGAAAACTATGGTTTTTTTCTTAACAATTTTAAGATCTGGAAAATTCTCAGAAAATGAGAAGTACTTCCTACACAAGGTCATATATGAGTAATTAAAATCAAACCAAACATTTGACTTCTAACATCAGGAACGTGTATAGTAAATTAGACTGTGAAACACAAGAGAAAGAAAACTGCTTGTTTACTTTTGTAAGGTGATATTTATGCCCAAAGTTACTTTGGACGCTGATTCTATATGTGATTACGCTCATCCTTTAACAGCATTTTCAATTTTTTAATTGAATTTGCTTAATCATTTTAGAAAACAGTTTTACTGAGAAAAGTCATTCCTCTTCCAAAATAAAAGCAACCACCCACTGAGCCCATTAAGACCAGTTAAATGGCTTGACATTCAAACGTTGCATCTTATTCTACATTTTCTTGAGTATAAATGTAAACCTTGGTTCACCTCGTTCTCCTTCCCTTACTGCTCTCCCTCACGCAAGGCCATTCGAGACAGATAATTCAATGAGTGGTGAGATAACATTTGCCTGAATAAAGACACTGCTTGAGCCCTCTGCAGATGCACACCGAGCACTTTCATCCCACCCCCTCTCCTACAAGCGTCCTATGCTGTCACAGCTCCTCCACGAGATGCTGTCACATCACTAAGGCACAAGAAGTTGGAGCCATCTGTTTGCTTCAATTAATTACAGCTTGCTCCCGAGATTTCTGCTGGGACTCTCCCTTTTCAGGCACGCTGATATGAGACCTGCAAGCATTAGGGGAATTGACCACATTGTCCCACCTTTTAAACAAGAATAAAAAGACATGCCCTTCCAAAATAAGAAAAATGGTGTTATTTCAGCTCCCTCAGAAGTGACCGGTGGTGTCCTTCTCTTCAAATGACTATTTACCGCATACACAAATATGGCTAGGAGAGGTTCAAGTGTCAAGAACGGTTGACTTTTCAGCTGCTTGCTCTCTAATAAATAATGACAGGCTGCACTTGGAGTTCAGCAAAGAAACTCTATTGCTTTTCTCCTGCCAGGACATCTTTATGCATTACAGGGTTGGACACAAAGTTTCCTGACACAGCAAGGTTAGTGCAGTCATGCACTTGAAAAGACGACCCAATGATATTCAGGGTCGACAACCAGTAAGCATTAAACTGTTCAGGTGTTATGCTCTTGCTTTGTGAGCTCCTCCATTGGCTTATTTGCTGGAGACGTCTTCTGGGAGATCGGCAACAAACACATTGACATTCGGGTCTTGTTGCAAAAGAGGACTGTTCATAACCCTGATAGTGAGATTTTTTCCAAGTACCTAAAGTGAACACTTAGTAATATAATTTGCCAATTAAAAACAGAACTGCTGTCTGACAGCCTGAGAAATACCGTGTTATATCTGATTTATCCTCTCCTCCCAAATACACATGACTAACTAAGGAAGGTCATGAAGCCAAAAGCCCCCTCACCTTTATGTGAATGTTCATGTAAGCATATGATGTTACAGTTTCTGTCACAAAAATATTGAGTCATGTCCCTAATTATTTCCAAAGCATTGAAGTAGATTTTCCATCACCTTCTAGTTCCTCCACAGCTCATCTGAGCTAGCTCTTTAATTAGATCCTGGAGTATCATTAACTTGCCACCAGCCTTATGACCTACTCTAAGCTCAGCTTGACATTGCAGCATAAAGAACCAACCTGAATTTTGCTGGATTATTCCCAAATTCACTAAACCCTCCTTCTCATCATCTGCAATGTGATGCTAAACAGTAAAGAGCAGGCTAAATCTAACTCCTTCAGTGTTGCTTAGTCAGCCAGCCAACTGCTCCTTGGGGTTCCCGACAAACAGATACACCCTTCCCTCCAGGAAAATTCAATGCACTTGTTTATCTTAAGCTCTCATCTGCTAGCTTGTCCCAGCTACAAAGAGAAATATAAAAGGAAAGTTAAGTTTGTAAAATGTTTCAGATTTGTGTCTCACTCTGGTTTCCAGTCCCTGCCACAGATGCAATGAATTACAATGCCCTGTTCTCACAGTGAGCACTAGGGTTGCAAGGTGAAATGAGAGCAAGCTAGTAGCTCTCTCATGAGCAGCAATACTGCTGGCAGGAAAAGCACCAGTGTATGTTGTGGTTTAAGCCCAGCCGGCAGCTCAGCCCCACACAGCCGCTCACTCACTCCCCCCTCTCCGGTGGGATGGGGGAGAGAATCACAAGGGTGAAACTGAGAAAACTCATGGGTTGAGATAAAGACAGTTCAATAGGGAAAGCAAAAGCCACACACACAAGCAAAGCAAAGCAAGTAATTCCTTCGCTCCTTCCCATGGGCAGGCAGGAGTTCAGCCATCCCCAGGACAGCAGGGCTCCATCACGCGTAACGGTGACTTGGGAAGACAAACGCCATCACTCCAAGTGTCCCCCCATTCCTTCCTCCTCCTCCCCCCAGCTCTACGTGCTGAGCATGGCGCCGTACGGTGTGGGACATCCCTGGGGTCAGCTGGGGTCAGCTGTCCCAGCCGTGTCCCCTCCCAACCCCTTGTGCCCCCCCAGCTCCTCGCTGGTGGGGTGGGGTGAGGGGCAGAAAAGGCCTTGGCTCTGTGCAAGCCCTGCTCAGCTGGAACGAAAACATCCCTGGGTTATCAGCACTGTTTCCAGCACAAATCCAAACCATAGCCCCATACTAGCTCCTGCGAAGAAAATTAACTCTACCCCAGCCAAAATCAGCACGTTCTATCTCTTAGTTTAGCCTGCATGGGATAAGAAACCAGAAGGGAAATCAATATAATGTGCTCCAGTCACATTGCCTTCAGGAGAGCCACAGCATCCTCCACCAACAAAACCTTAGAGTTAGGAAGCTTGGAAACTTCCAAGGAGGACTGACATAGTTTCCACCTTTCGTTCAAAATATGCATAAAGGTCTAAAGTCTGAGGTTCATAAAAGTCACTGAACAAGTGCCACTTCAAGAGAACAACTGCAAATAAAGGAACATGTATCCAGCTGTTAAAATCACGCAGCCCATAAATGCCAAGAAACTGATGGTTTATAAGAGCTGTACATCTGCTACTTTTCTCTTTCCTTCCTATCCTTTCTGGGTAAGGATGCCCTTCAGATGTTTGCTTCTTGTAAAAAAAGGAAAGGAGGGGAAAAAAACCCCAAAACATCTATGTGAAAGAAGAGCTTCAAGTCAGAAATACAGGTTCTGAACTGCTTTTTGGTAGAGAACTTGGAGTTTGACAGTTCACAAGCCTGAAACCTGACTTCCCTCTCCCACTCCCAGCCCCCCAGCAGAAAATGAAAGAGATCGTAGGTTGCAGCGTTAGCACATTAAAGTCTCTCCTTAATCCATTATTACCAAGAAGCTGATTTTGGGAGAACCTGATGACAGCTCTGTAAACCTTTCTAGATTAATCTCAGCTAGTGAAGGACACTTGCAAGAGTTAGATGGCTCAGATTACAACCTTGGGCTGGAACTCCTCTAAAGATTCTCAAATTCAATAATCTAGGATGAACAATTCAATTAAGAGAATTATCGCCAGTCAGTTTAACTAGCAAGTTCTTCACACCAAATTCTTAAATTGCCTTTTCTTCAATAAATCGAGGGATTTATTCTCCCCATCATCCATCATCTACTTGTTATTCGCCTGGCTTAAATATTTTAGCAAGTGCTATAAAAATGTTTGCTGTTTAAAAATTTAGGTGGTGAAAGCCAGTTTCCTATTTCTTAAGCCCAGCTGATGCCAGGGACCAGATATTAATGGGAACACTCTTCTGCTGAGCTCTCACCACAAGAATTATACATTCACAGTGTTGGCAAAGGGCTTAGCACTGGATTGAATCAGTTCAGTGCTCTTCGCACACTGTTTCTTTAAACATCTGTAAATGAGTAAAGCACATTTGATGAAAATCTGTCATGCACTAGTCATCTGCATTAGCAGATTTTTAAATTTTCATGAGAATTATGTTAGGCTTTAGCAATGATAAAAACCCCAACCTTGCCTGTACAGAACATATGCAGGGAGTAAAGGAACATTTTTTTGCACGCAGATTAAGGAGTTTTAAATGTATGAACTCTACAGTAGAGCTTACATCAGCGAGGGTGAAGGAAAACATACATCGTCTACAAACTATTCACAGGATGCAAAGAACATAAGGATCAAGGAAGGAGAACTAATAAAAAGTATGTACAAGGAAATACACGGGATTTATTCAGACTGGAAAGAGGGGAAGAAATAATTTTTCTTCAGGGAGACCAGCCACACCTTATTTAAAGTGCCGTGAAAATCTCATATGCCTAAAGCTGTGTACACCTGGACATTTGGTTAATGCTAGGTTCAGCTGAAATAGAAACTTAAGAATTACTTTTTGGGAAAAAGCAACTCCCTTGTGGTCAAGAAATTATCCTGGCCTTAGAATTGGGGCTGTTGTATGCTCTCCCCAGTTACTCTGGATTTATTTCCTGATAGTTATGGGTCCCTGAAAAATATCCCTCATTAGTCAGTAACAGCTGAACGATCCTGGTTCGGGGAAAAAAATGAAACCAAAACCCCTAGAGATTTAATCAAGAGCATAAGATGAATATTAGTGATTTCTCCCCTCTTTACACAATCATAAAATTATCCATGAACCCAAGCAAGAGCTTAAAACAGAACCTCAAACATCTCTGAAGTCTGTTACACAGGTGGCTGTTTTTCATGTTCTTCTTTCCACTGAGATCAGTCAGAAAGACAAACAGCAGCCCACCATTACTAGACAACAACCCTCTGATGGAGCTACACAGCCTGCAAGAGCTTTGCACAGCATGTGCCTTTGCAAAGTACATGTCGGCCACCTTCTGAATTCATGCTTCCACGTATGAACAACCATACTGAAAGGTGTGCTTCACTACAGAGCAGACAATGAACAGTAATTTAAGAACCTGTCTGGTTGAACAAGACCTGCTAGAACTGAGAAATGACATTCCTGATACAAGGCAATTACTGTAGTTCCAGCCCTCCAGTCAGGAGCAAGGTATAAGGGAATGCTTCCTGCATTTAATTTCCTACAAAATCACAGGTATTAATTAACTTGACTTTTCAAAAAGGTGCTGCCTTTGACATTTGAACACATGCAGATTTTACAGAGGTTTGTAACCATCTGGTTTTTGACAACTTCTCCCGGTCTTTGTGACCTGACTGAATAGCCATGCAGTGCAGCATTTAACTGCCAAGAGACAGAATAATTTTTTTCTTCCTTCATCTAAGATATTTAAAAGCTGTAGTAAGGGAACAAACCCTGGTTCAGATAAGTCTGCTAACTTTTCAACAGCAGTAACAATTTCTGTGGACATTAGCCAGAGGAAGTAAATAAGGAGCAGATTAAGAGCTTACCATCATGCTGATTTTCTGATTAGAAAGTGGAGGAGTTCGGTTAGATGATTAGATTTAGGTGTATCTTTGTTTGATTAATGAAGCACCAGAAAAATGGTGATGCACTGCAAGATTGGGAAGGACTATGGAGATTCCACCACCACCACCACCCCACCACCCCCCCCAAAATTTAACACTTCTTGCAAAAGGAAAGCCCTTCCTGGGGCAACAGTGACATTAGGAGGCCTGGCTGAGGGTTCTGCTCTTCCAAGTATTTGGAGCAAAATATCTTTCTACTATCCTAAAGTTAGTTGGTGAAAAACTAAAGTCTCCAATTTCTGTTCATGTTATATGCCAAGCCAAGTTTCCATCTAGTTATTGTTATATAAAAGCAGCTTGATTATTCTCCTAAGGTTAAAGCAATAAGTCCACTGCATCTCTGTAGGCAACCCATCTCCCCTGCAACCCATCTCTGAGAGCGAGCACAACTCTACACGCACACTGGCACATACAGCCCTCATCAGCTGCTGCATGTCTGCTTACATCTTCTTCTTTTCCGTAATCATCAGTCCTGCCCTGAGCATCCTTGGATAAGGCAAATTTAAAGTCTGTGCTGTGGTAGCCTCCTTGATATATCACTGGCATGAGGCCTCCATAGGCGCACTGTGAACTGAAACAGTGCTACTGCTGCTGCCAGATGTTAGCATCAGCAGCCAGGTGCCCAGACACTGAACGTCCTTGCTGCACATAACTGAATACCTCCCTGTCTCTCATTAGTGTTCCTCACAATGCACATTTGTGATCTTTCCACCATACTTACAAGTGCCTAGCTGTTAATAAGCACTGTCACTCCAGTTATTATGTTTCAGATAAATACATTGCAGTAATTAATAGAGAGTAACAATTTGATTTAAAATATACTGGCTTGCCCCAGTATGAAAAATGATTTGGCTGTCACTGCAAGCCCAGCACTCCATTAGATTATACGTGCAGTTCGCATAGGGAATCATACAGAAATCCCTCATCAGTAAAATTCTATTCATTAGCCCTCAGTTTAGAAACGAAGCTGGTAAACCAACTTTATCTGCTGTCTGTGGGGTGAAGAGACTTTTGATAACAGCTTTGTAATTAGATGAGGCTCCTTAGCATCAGCACACGGATAAGTGAAACTGCATGAATTACCTATACTTTGCAGAAATAGATCCTTTGATTCGGAATACAACAACAACAAAAAGATTTTAACATCAAAAGTATTGGGGACAAGACTGCTTATGAATAATAACATCTGTATAAATTATAGCAGAAACAGTTGCAGCAGAGATGAATGCCTGTAAAAATGAGCTTGTTAACATCAAAACCCAGAGAAATCCAGTGCCAAGTGACTATTAAAACTTCCAGCCAGTTCCCACTCACATGGATAAGAGCTGCCTCACACTAACTTTTGCTTATGGGACCTTGATTATAAAACATTTATCACATTTTCATCCCTTGTTAAATGATTTCTTCCAGGGGAGTTCTTTATTGGCAAGCATATCTAGTGCTTCCATATGCCAAGCAAGCAGGAAAGTCTGCAGGAGAATGGAAAGACTGAATATTTCATACAGTCCCTGGTTGCACAGTTGTGTGCTTCTGGGGCACTCAGCAAAAGATACAAGGTTTAAATAAAGCTATTTCCAAGAAAATTGCTGCTAAGTTTCCACTTTTGAACCTGCTAGTCACATAACTTCTCAGGTGGGGAGTAACCAAGAACCTGAATTCAGCTCTTCCCACAGGAGCACTGAAACTGGGCTCCTGAGAAAACCCAGCTTGCTCACATCACGTCTTATTCACGCACTAGACTCGAGGCTTTCACAGGCTTCACAGATGCAACACATTCTTTCTTCGCTGCTCTTTCCATAGAGAGAGAAGGAAAAGCAAGCTATGGGCCAACAAGAAGACTTCAAAAGCACCTATGGGAATAGGATAGGATTTTACTCTTTGCCTCTGAGTTTTGACAGAAGACTTCTTTTAATGCTGGCTTTGAACCTCCTATTTGCTAACATAGAGCATGGCAGAGCCTGGGCAGCCACTGTGAGAGCCAGGAAATTGCTGTATTTGTGTGTGCCTTTGAAGATTTTGATAGGCACCCATCTTTTTCCACAGAGTAAGTATACTCACACTGAATCATGAATCTGATGTATATTTTCCTTCAGCAACTACTGTGTGCACCCCAAGCTTCCCTCTAAACCTTCTCTCATCTCTGCACATACAGCACAGAGATGATAACATGCTTCTGGTAGTCAAGGTCAGAGCTCTCGTTTCCGTACTGAATGATCAAGGGCAGCAGTTCCAGGTCGCTCATTTGTCACTACCATTGCCTCTGTCAGACTCTCCTAGCTGGACGTAACCTTAACTATGTCTTACGTACCAGTGCTGGTGTTCTGAAAACAAAATATAATGGTCCCACTGCAAAGCTCAGAAACTTTAACCTGGCACAAACCCTGTGCCAACAGAGAGTGAAACCTTCCTGGGTAAAGAGCTGACCACAAGGTTGCAAGGCCCAACCCTGAGATCTTTTAGAGGGACAGAGCTTGCACAGTGGAAGCAAAACAGCAAAAGCTAAGCCACAGGCCTTGTTCTCTTCCTATCTACATATCAAATGGCTTGCATCATCCAGCCTAGCCTGGAAAGTCGTCCCCAGGGTCCTAGACCTGACAATTGCACCAGTTTCTCATTAGTTCTGTGTAAGAGAAAGATTAATGTGGCCTGAGGAAAATGCAGAGCCAGGCAGTTTCTAGAGGCTCCAGGACTGCATGATTTCTAAGGTCCAGGTGAGGACGTGACTGGTTCTCAACCCTATATCTCCTTAACATGAGTTAGGAAGAAAAACCATCCTCCTGAGCTGGCATGAGGCTGCCCTTGTTGGGGCTGTACTGTCCTGTGATCAAGTGACTCATTTTTAATGCTAGGATGCTGGATAGGAAAATACCAGAGCTGTCTACAAGTTGTCTCTGCTCCATGAATGGAACTGATAAGTGGAATTCCTCGGGTCTGATCCTCCGCTTGCTCTTGCAGAGTTATACCATGGAGACCTGCTGCAGGAAAAATCAAGTATGCCAAATTCCCAGGAACTCTTCACCTTCTCCCAGCAGGCACACAGGGACTGGGACCCAGCACCTGCCAGCACCCCAGTACAACACCGCCTGGCTTTGGCAGCGCTCTCCTGCTCGGGTTCGGTTATCAGACTTCATTAACATGCTTCTTCCAAACGATACCTCTCATGGAGCACAACTTCAGGTTCCCTCTCGAGGCAGGTAAAGCCAGTTACCACGTAGCTCTTCATGGAGGCTGTTCGTGTTGTTACCAAGTTCCTTTGAAAATGCTGTAATACTCCCCTGTCTACTCAACACTGAATTTTATGGGAAAAAGATCTTGCCTGGGTTTGAAATAATTGCTGGGAGAGAGGAGGCAACCAGAAGAGCGCACACCTTTCTGAACAAAGACAGTTATTTTACATACCACACAGCACCATTGTAATTTAAATGATGTCAAGGATCTCTCTGCTCCAAGCAATAAACTTCCAGACAGTTTTAATACCATTCAGTTGTCAAACAAAGTAGTAATTTACATAATGGTGTTCTACCTTGTGTCTGAAAGTCCCAACTCTTTCATAAGACTCCTTGGCATAACACTTCTGCCTCTAGGAACATCGACATTATTTTATTCAGTACAATGCAGCTCTGTGGGTCCCAGCAGATTGAGCTGTCCCAAATGCATTATCCTTGAAACTCTGGAAGTCTTTTGTGCTTCTTTGACAGAAGAAATTCCACCACCTGGTCTCAGCAGGCTTGCAGAAGCTCTCTACTGACTTCAGCACATGACATAACTCTTGCCCGCTGCCTTAGACATGGAAACAGTTTGCATGTATTCTCCTGCTTCTCAGCAAGCGAGAGGTAATGAGCAGAAAAGGGAATAATTCAATCCCAAATCTGATTCCTATTCTGCACACTAATGCTACTTTGTAAGCCATGTCCCCTTCTGCCTCCAAATGCACTGGGGTTGACGGGGTTTTTCTTCAAGCAGTCAATAGGGAGGTTTGACAGCACTGACCACATCTGATCCCAGCTGGCACAGGGCACAGCAGGGCAACCACATCCCAGACAGCTGGCTTTTATTACAATATCAAGTAATCTGATTAACATCTGCATTCCAAGCCTCCACAAGCTCTGCTCAGGCTTTTTTTCTCCCCCAGCATAATCTGAAGACAAATTAAAACCAAAAAAAAAGTGCTTGTGAAAGAGCTGAATTCTCTCTGGTGTCAGGAAGCAGGGTTTGCACTCACTCTGCTATTGCTATTTCAAGGTTTGAGGGCAGCGTGGGCCCAGCTGCCATGTGCGAGAGCCTCTGATGCACTGAACAAGCATGACTGGCAAAGGTTTGTAACACATGATGTAAAACCTGAGGAGCTCAGGGACAAGAGGAGATTATATGACCTGTTGTGGCTTTCTGAAGGTCACATGTGGTGTTTGCACAAATCTCAAGAACCTTGTCACCCTGGCTCATTTTAAAACCCCAAAGATTTCTGTTCTTTACTCATTTCACTTTCAGTGAAATTGAGCTCTGTGTTATTATGCATCAGATCTTGCCTAACCCACACAGAAGCATCTAATTTCCTATGAGCAAATCCTGCTTTGTGAGATGCCTAACTTGGTTGCCTAGAGTTTTACAAAAGCATCTTCTATTTTGGTAAGTATATTACCTACAAACTGCTCTGGACAGTGTAATTTCCAGGAATGTCAAATAAATCAGAGTCTGAAGGACAGGCTGCTGTGTTTGCCACTTTTGCACTGCATTATATCAGGAAGAATACAGACCCTAAACACTTAGGTCAAAAAAATAAAACAGCCTTCTCACTGGTATAGGGCAGCAGCCTCGTATGGTAGAGTAGCTTTACAGAACACATTCAAGTTCTTTTCACTCCCGTTCCCCTTAACTCTTCTCAAGTACTCCATACCTTTTAGTTAAGCTGCATATGCTCAAATATAACCTAAAAATAAAGAAAGGGAATCACCCAACCTGGAGGAAGGAAAATCTGAGACAAAGCTTGAAGGCTGGAATACACAGCAAAAAACACCAAGGGTATGCCTGGAAGCCTTTGCATTTCAGCCAGTTGTTTTTATTCTGGCTGCAAGGTCTGAATTGTGGAAACATCCAGCCATTGATGGTGCTTCTCTTTCCACTTGAACTTTACCTCTAGGACAAACCCCTAAGAACATTTATAGAACAGCACATGGACATGATCAGCCAAGAACAGCTCCATTGTAGAATTACAGCTTAGCTATCTCTGCGTTTACTTTGATGAAAATCTAATCCTTGTTCTTCTCTCAGTAGGGCTGTCTGGCTCAGTCTCCGTGCTCCGATAACCCTGCTCTGAATCCAAGTAGCTGCAGCTCCCCACTTTCCGGTATGTACATTGGCTTTTTAGGTGTATGCTGAGCATTTTAAGAAGTGCTGCAGTCATTAATGAACAGAATTTCAATCTGCTGTCATCTAGTCATGTAAATGAGGGGGCTTTTTACTACTTATCTGCCATTAAACCCCCCACCTCACATTTCATATTGACTTTCAGGTATTATAATTACTGGTATTTCACGTAGAATATTATTTTACAATATACTACATCTTGCTTAGGTCAATCTCCAATTAAAGAAGCTGAAGCTAAAGTCCTCAGTCTAAAGTTAAACTAAGCCATATTTTCATTTTCTTCATTGCATAGCATTACTTAATCACACAAGCATATAACCAACTTTAGGAGAAAGACATCTTAAAAAGCCCAAAGGTTTTCAAAAACAGGATAAATAAAGCCAAGAAAACAAAAGACAAGACATCTTTTAAAAGACCCCAAAACCCTAAACACCAGGAATGCTAAAATGGCTCATCCCCTGTCCCTTTAATTCAGCCCTACCACCAGAATAGTGCTTTAAGAAGTACAAATATTTTTTTTCCTCATTTTGCTATTTCTGACAGGTTCCTTTACATTTAGCACTGAGCAGATATAGACTGAGAGACCGTCCTTGAAAGTGAACTGAATTTGTGTCTTCAGTTTAGAAATATCTCCTATATCCCAGCGTGGATTACCCATACAAGTAAGTGGCAAGAATCCTCATCTAAGTAAAATCATCTACTTTGAATGAAATGGTCTCTTTGCCAGGGAAACAGGAGTATTTATTTCAGTACGATACAACTTCTTTCCTTTCCATCCCTTCTATTCTATTTTCCTTGGAAAAGTGGGAGATCACAATGGCACTCTTAGACTCCAGTTTCCTTTATACTCTTACATGTAAAAAAAAGTGATTCAAAGTTCACAGCCTTAGTATATCAGAATGTCAGTGTCAGAATACACTGTAGAAAAACTTTCTAACATGAAAAAAAGGATTTTCAGCTCTTCCTTACATATCCACAACATATACTGTAGTAATGTTTTTTTTTTTTTTTCTTTTTGTCTCTTACTGTTTGTGGAGATGGCAAAGGTGGAACCGATGCAATTATTAAATAAAGATTATGTTTTAGATATTTTGCAAGGCCACCTAAACCTTGGAATAGCTGATTATTTGGTACAGACAGTAACAGATGAATCAACATGCAGCCATTTTTCAGAATGTTGAACTATGAATTGGTGATTAACCTTTGAAACATACTATGGAGAAAAGCAGCTAATTCTTTATCTCATTGCCTTCAAATCCAACCTGCTCATCCTTCGCAGGATCACAGAACAGCAGGGGTGGGAAGGGACCTCTGGAGACCATCCCGTCCAACCCCCTGCTCCAGCAGGCACACCCAGAGCAGGGGGCACAGCACCGCGTCCAGGGGGTTTGAATGTCTCCAGGGAAGGAGACCCCACAGCCTCTCTGGGCAGCCTGTCCCACTGCTCCGGCACCCTCACAGTAAAGGGGTTTTTCCTCATGTTCAGGTGGAACTTCCCGTGTTCCATCTTGTGCCCGTTGCTCCTTGTCCTGTCATTGGGCACCTCTGAAAAGAGTCCGGCCCCATCCTCTTGAGACCCGCCCTTCAGGTATTTATAAGCATTGACAGGATCCCCCTCAGCCTTCTCTTCTCCAGGCTGAACAAAGCCAGGTCTCTCAGCCTTTCCTCATAAGGGAGGTGCTCCAGTCCCCTGATCATCCTCATAGCTCTGCTCTGGACTCTTTCCAGCAGTTCCCTGTCTTCCTTGACCTGGGGAGACCGGAACTGGACACAGCACTGCAGATGTGGCCTCACCAGGGCGGAGCAGAGGGGCAGGATAACCTCCCTCGACCTGCTGCCACACTCCTTTGGATGCACCCCAGGACACCGTTGCCCTTCTTGCCCACACGGGCACGGTGCTGGCTCATGGTCACNGCCTTCTGGGGTATCGGCCACTCCTCCCAGCTTAGTATCATCAGCAAACTTGCTGAGAGTACGCTCTGTCCCTTCATCTAGGCCACTGCTGAATATATTGAACAGGACTAGACCCAGCACAGACCCCTGGGGAACACCGCTAGTTACGGGCCTCCAACCAGACTCTGCCCCATTGATCACGACCCCCTGAGCTCTGCCGTTCAGTCAGTTCTCAATCCACCTCACTGCCTGCTCAATCCACCTGCACTTCCTAAGCTCACCTATGAGGATGTTATGGGAGACAGTGTCAAAAGCCTTGCTGAAGT
>WEKW01015590.1:23046-55608 GCA_013389905.1 Sula dactylatra
CTCTCCCTTCATCTACCCAGCCAGTCACACCATCACAGAAGGCTATCAGGTTGGTCAAGCATGATCTCCCCTTGGTAAATCCATGTTGACTACTTCTGATAACCTTCTTTTCCTCTATATACCTGGAGATGACCTCCAGAATGAACTGTTCCATCACCTTTCCAGGGATGGAGTTGAGGCTGACTGGCCTATAGTTTCCCAGGCCACCCTTCTTGCCCTTTTTGAAGCCTAGAGAGACATTGGCTTCCCTCCAGTCCTCGGGCACCTCTCCTGCCCTCCATGACCTTTCAAAGATGATGGAGAGTGGCTTAGTAACAGCACCCGCCAGCTCCCTCAGCACTTGTGGGTGCATCCCATCGGGGCCCATGGATTTGTGAGGATCCAGTTTGCCTAGGTGATCCCTAACCCAATCCTCCTCAGCCAAGGGGAAGTCCTCCTTTCTCCAGATTTTCTCTCTCACCTCTGGGGGCTGAGGTGCCTGAGGGCCAACACATGCAACAACCTTCTATAAACACATGCTACAACCAAGACCAAGCTATTGTGTTCAGCACAGGACTATCAGTCTGAAATTCTTCAGTCCTATTCTTTGTCATAGAAGAGACCATATAAACATAAAATCTCTTTTAGCTGAAACTCTGTCAACCAGTATACAACATTTCTAGTACCTACAAGCCAATATTTTAGTGTCCAACTCACTACTTTCTGGTGCATTTTAAGAAAAATCAAACATCACTCTTTATCACCATGTGGAAAAATGAGTTTGTTGGTATTACCACATTCTAGGCCTCTAGAAGCAGTGCACTTATCTCCAGTTCTGAAATTTTCTAATGCTTCTCGTCAAATTAGATAGATATCAACTTCACCTAGGTGGGAATCATTCCAGTTGGCAGCCAAAGAGAAGCTGCACTGACAGAATCCCAGCAGCTGATGATTAGGCATTGAATGGAATAGTGGGAGCAACATCAAACATTGGCAAAAAGCACTACCCATCCTTTGTAAGTAGAGAAAACATTACTCCATGACTGGTAAACTGGCAGTATTCCTCATTGGCACATGTTATTTTTTGCTCTACTTCATCTTCACAGAAACACAACAAAATGTTCAAATTTGTAATGAAGTATTAGGACTTGTCTTTCATATTGTGAATTTTATAAGAGGGGAAAGTAACCTTGGTGTTAAAACAATTCTCCAAAGTTGATGAAAATGACAGATTGTCACCACCATCTCAATTATGTTTGTTCACTGTTTCCAACTGCTGTCAGAAAATCAGTGAAAAGTGCTTTTCAGGTCCTATAAATCTGGGTTTCAACTCTATCAAGTGGCTTTAGATTTAAGCCTCTAGTTTGCAAAACTCAGTTAGCTGAAAAGAAAGATTTACACAGAAGTGTAATATGAAAGTGAGGAGGGGATCAGGTTCCTGGAAAATGTGTATATTTTCCCAAACCTCCAATGAGTAGTACAGCCAGAAGTTACTTGTAATTGTTCAGAATTAAGAGCGCGTGAACTGGTTGAATGAAGGCAGAGTTCAGAATGGACAAATCTCTGAAATTCTGTCATGACAGAGAAAACAGATCCATAAAGCCCCCAAAAACCAAAATCAGGTTTGAAACCAAACTTACTGAAAATTAAAAATACCCAGATGCTTAAGTCCACTCTAGGACCTACTCTAATGAATAACAACTGCTAGCAGTGCCTGGCTCCAAAGACCTGATTAATACTCTTCTCCAGCTATGCGTGCCTATCGGTTTGACTTCTGTAGTTACACGAGTGCAGGCAGATGCCTTTTATTGTGCATCAGACACCAAAGAAAATATGTAGCCATTTCTTTTAATCCATGCCTCCTTCTGAAACAATTTATGTAGGGGCTTTAAAAAAGTGTAGCAAACGCAACAAAGGGTAAAACTGCAGAATTCTTTATTAGATGACTAACCCTAGTGTGTAGTCATTAAGAATAGCAGTGAGTCTGTCCACCTGATAAGGTGCTCTAGGCTTTGCTATTATTTATTTGGGAAAAAAATACCCTTGACATACCTGCTATGTCAAACTCGGTCTTCTGGGACAGAGGCCAGAGTGAAGGATTTGCTTCCCACTTGACCTTGAAGAAGTCACTTGTCCTTTGAGTAACAATACTAGAAAACCAGGTTAATAAAAGGACTTTAATGAGAACCAGGTGCTGTATCTGAACGGATTTTTCATGTATTCGTGAATTATAGAAACCCTAGCAGCAGAGGTGGTATCAAACTTAAAATTCAATTTCAGCTGATGTTTCAGAGCCCTGTTCCATCATACAGAGATCCAGTGGGAATCTGAACAACTTTTGTGAGTTGTTCTTTTTGTTACATTTCAATACCTCGTAATTCACCTATTTGCTTCACACCTCAGATAAGAAATGTCTAGGTCTGGTAGCACCATCTTGATTTGGCTCTTCTGTCTCAAGTATTGCTGGTTGAAAAGAAAAGGCAGCCGTGGGTAGCAGATGGCCTGATGTGCTTCAATACACTCACACCACATGCAATGCTGTGCATCGGCACAAAGCCTGCAGTTCCAACCTCAGATCTCACGAGCCCAGCACCGTCTCCTAAATTATTTATTCCTCAGATGAGGCTTAATAACAATGTGGGGAAGAATTTGGTTTTGTGACGAAGAGTGATTTAACAGAGCTAACTGTATGCCTACAAGCTTTGCTGAGGCTATTCAGCAGAGACGCGAACACTCCGCTGCTCTGTTAATAGCTATGGGTAGCTAGTCATCAGGCATTAACCAGCTGTCATGAATAAAATCTCTGCAACCTACTGATTTCTAGACGTGTAGCAAAGGAGTCTGGCTATGGACAAAAATACTACCTTCTGGACCAGGTGATAGGAGCACAAGATGTTGCAGTTCACTTTCTTTTTCTTTTGCTGAGAAACTGGAATTCTTGTTGTTTGGATCAACCCTAATGAAACACCCGCTAGGTTTTAATTAAAATAAAATGGAATGCAGTTGCATGAACAGGTGGAAGGAGAAGATGATATACCATACAGCTCAAATCCCTCCATGTGTTCGGAGACTTTGCAAAGTCCCAGCTATCACATCCATAAAACAGCGATGGAGTGTGTCAAGAACATTTTGATTGTGCACATGAGTCTGGTTAAAAAGGCATCTACTTAGTCAGGGAACAGCAAAAAGATAATATTCAAGCAGCCTTACATTACATCCAGGTAATGACTGGTGTAATGGTTTCTCGCTTCTGATGTACTACATGGTGATATTTTCCAGTTGTGAGAAGCTGGACTATTCATATCATTCACAATAAAAAGTTAGACATCAAAACAACAGCCAGAGATCAAAATACATGAAGCATATAATGAGCATCATTGTCAAAAAAAAAAAAAATCCCATTTACAATTCTTATCCTGCCCTGAGCTTTCTCCCCATCCTTTGTTGCAAAGAGCTGTCCCCAAAGGCATGAGGCTGTGCATCTCTAGACAACTGCCAAACACAGCAGGGCAAGATCAGTGGCTTCATTTCATATTTTATTTATGCATGGAAGAGAGGTGGCATTCTTCAGTATACCTCTGCCTCTTGCACTTGGTACAAAGTTAATTTAAATCTATATGTGGCAAGAAATTGGAAGGAAATGAAGGGTTGGAGCCGTGCTCCACACAGTCCTGGCCCTGGCATAAGAGACAAAGTAGGCAACTGTGAAACATGCACGGTGACCAACTAGTGTAAGAGCCAGTTCTAGTGCTACCATTTATGGTCGATTTAAGTTTTGAATGACATAAGTGAACTTAGTGGCTAGAAAATCTGGCCCTTTGCCAAGAAAGGCTTAGTACTGATTACTTTATATTAGGCCTGTCCTTTAAGCACTGGCTTTTATGCATTTAGTGTCAGCGAGCCTGTAAGTGTTCATCTATTATTACTTTGGTGGGTACTTTGCTCTAAAACTGTAGTTCTAGAACAAAAAAAAAACCAAAAGGACCCCCCCCCAAAAAAAAAACAACCCACCCACAAAAAAAACCCAAACACCCACCCCAAATGAAATCTGAAATCATTTCACTGATGAGAAACTCATGTCATGAACTGTTCCTGTTTCAGATCAACTACTACAGAAGCCCTTAGTGTGCATTGTGTTCATCAGTAGACAGAAACTATTTAGTGCATGGATTATTTATCTTCAAAAATCTTTTCAGTCTATCAGGTTGAAGCAGTTCAACAATATAAAATATTTATGCAAAGAGGCTTTCTATACATAAACATACATTATTTTCTGAAACACAATGCATAAAGCCTTTCTGATTTTTGCTTTCAAGATAATAAAAGTCCTCTAAGGACTAATGACTTGTAAAATTTCAGTTCAATATCAAGGAACGGGGGAAAGCACATAGCATGCTGCATTCAAAGGAGCTCTTCATTCCAAGTAATTCCTAGGTTTGCATTTGCGTACAGTAAAAGGTAACAGATAGAGCTGGAAGTCTGACCTGCTAGTTCTGTTTGCTCTACACTTTGTACAGTGGGTTGATTACTGGTTATCTCCCATAAAACAAGGAGTTTTCTGACATGTTCAAGTCCATAATTTGGAAAATGTCTGCAGTTTGTGCTTGGATTTAGAAAATGAAACAGCAACGGTATTATAAAAGAGAACTCTGTAGAAGAACGCATAGAACTTGGGGAAAGTTTTGCTTTCCGAGGGATGCAACCCAGAGCACTGCTCCCAGGCAATGGGTCGTGAAGCCTAATGTGGCAACAAGCCCAAGAGAAGCTGGCAACTGAAACAATTTCAGAATTGTGAAAATGGTTTGGAGACAGCAGTGTGTTAGGAAGGAAGGATGACCTTGGTGCGAGCCAGACCCTTACCTAACCCAAACAGGTGCTGTGCTATCTGAGGACAAGGAAGTCACTGGATCTAATTATTTATAGCAGATAATTCAGCACATCTGGAAGTGTCTGTCTGTGTGATTTCAGACCATGAGATAATCCAGTAGCAAAGCACTTCAGAAGGTGGGTTGGTTCTGTTCTTCCATATTGTTTCCATAACTTTTCTTATAACTCTTCACCTTCCATATAGAGTTTTGGCTTGCGTCGCGATTTTTGGATAGGTCTTCCATGACACAGCGGGCTGCACTAGCAAAACGGGTCTTTGCATAGTTTAAAGCCATGTTCTCTTTCACTCTCACTCCGCAGTCTACATTTGTAAATCACATCTTCCCTGGCAGCTGCAGTGATTGATTTTTCTACTGGTTCAGATGCAAAAAGTAATGTTAGATCTAGAAAATCCATTTAACAAGTTTTTTTAATCGGTTTATGCTGTCACGAAATGTGAGTAATACACAGTTTTACATGACAGGATTTATTTTTGAATGTGAATCACCTCCCACATTAAACAAGAGAAGTTTCTCTCTCAAGAAACCTTAAAAACAACAATGACTTATGAAGTTGCACACTTAGATAGGAATGAAGTTCTTAGAAGAGTATCTTTAAAGATCTAGGCCTCTGTTATCTGGGTTCTTTAATGTCCTGACCCGCCTGCATTTGCTATACTCATGCATGCTTTGTATAACCACTATGTTAAAACTCTGCAGCACTCTTCATCCACTGGTGTCATAGTTATTTACAACACAGAGGAGAAAAAGCAGCAAGACTTTTGGCCCCTTGTGGTCATTGGCTGTGATGATTTGTGAAGCCAAATGTTCAAGAAGAGAAAGAGTCAGGTAAAATAACAGTCATGGGGCAAGAGAGGAAGGGCACGGAAGTCCAGTAAATAATTGCACTTTTTGTGATGTGTTATACCTGACACTAACTCTGCATTTCCATAAAGGTAAAAGGACGTGAAGCAACAAACGCAAACACATCTCACATCACACAGAAACAGACACAAATCTTGTTTATATCAGACAAGAAGGTGGCCAAAGTATACATAAATACGTGGGGAGAGGTAGGAGCAAAGAGAAAAAAAATGAATATCGGATCTGAACTCACTTTTATGGTATTTATGCTACCAAAGTTCTTGTGGTAGCACCTATAAAGCAGAATGAAGATCTGAGGCTTTGAAAAGCAGCCTGAATTTTGGATTTTATTATGTACCACTAAAGAGCATAAACCATTTAATCACAAATGCACCCACTGATCTGTCCTGGGAAAAAAAAAAGCAATTACCATCTTTTTTTACACAAACATTCAAGCTAATCCTGTATGGGGATCTCAATCAACAGCCACAAACAGTTACTTCAAAAAAAGCCAGAGGAACTCCACAGCAGACAATTATACAATAGTCTGGTGCAGACAGAAGTACTTTTAAATGCAATTAATGCTTCTTTTTTTGCCCAGGAGCCTGATAACCTGTATCGCACCAAACCAGATTTCTATGTTACTGAAGAAGGATTTAGCATTTAAATGACAGTGAAAACACAAGGCAAGTTGTGCCATCAATGCTATGGATGAGAGGGTAGCACATTTTCAGAGGTTGCATCTCTCCAAGACCTAGAGTGGACTACATTGATGGCTAGTCCAGTTTTCCATGCTCTCAGTATAAGAATAAACTCATCTGGAAGACCACTGAGCATGTTTTTCTTCTGAGGTCCACAGATAAAGCCATACTTACATCACAAGTTTATATATTTATATTTTATATATTTATATTATTTATAACATCTGCAAGCAGACACCTCTGGCTTCTTTGCCACGTGAACTCTGTCAAGCCAGTAACTTTTCAAGTCTCTTCTAAAAGAGATGAATTTATTTGCTTGTACGCTCATTGCAAACAGCAGGGAACACTGTGGATTCCTTTGACAGACCCTTTAGCATCCACAAGAGTAGACTACAATAAAAAACTATATATTTTCATATTTCGTTGAAACAAGCCAAACTCTTCCAGTAAAAATAATTAAGCGAAGTTTAACTAAGAAAACACTTGTTCATGCATAGCTGGATATGACCTTATGTCAATTAGTCATGTGGTCTGCACCAAAAAGGCAGTGACATTTAAACATAAATAACAGGGTACACATTTCTCTTGGCTAGTGCTGGTAGGATAGGCATCCCACTATCTCATTTTCATCACTCTTTCTCTGGTTCCGAGAGGCAAAAAACTAACATTTTTTTCCTTAGGAATGAAAAGCAATCTAGCTGAACAAGACAGCAGCATGAATAGGTGCAGCACAAATCCTTAACGTGGTTGCAAGGTGTTGTTCTCCTAACACTATAGTTTCTACGTCTGCCCATAAGAACTCCAGCCAGTTACATTAAAAAAAAAATCTAAGCTCTAAGTATTTTTTTTTTTTTTTTTTTATAAGCAATGTACATTCAGAAGCTTCCATTCTGTAATTTGGTCTCCTGAGTACCTTAAGTTTAAGGTCTTACTAGGTTAAAAAAATAAAAAGGCATGTATAACCTATTGGCTCTTCAATGATGAAACACCCCCCCACTTTTGGACTCTATTTGAGTGTTTCTTTGTGGGCAAGTTCTGGGATTTGTGGGAAGCGTGAAGGGCTGCAGACGTTTCACAGGTGAGAGATTAAGTTTACCTAGTAAGACTGAAGTGGTTTAGGATACTTGGCCAGTGAAGATTTTATCCCTTCTCTCAAGCGCTTTAATAATGGCAGTGAAATGAGCCCCCAGTGTGCCTTGTCACTGACCTATCAGGCAAGTTTAATAAGCTTTCCTCTTAAATATTATATTGCACCAGGCCTTGAGACATCTTTTCCTGTTTATAACCTGTCTCTACTTTGTCTGTGTTCCTCTTCCAGTCCCATTCTTCTCTCCCCAGAGATACAAACATGGAAGATGGAACTCAGGAGTGCAGGTAGCTCCTACATTCCCTAGTGAACTCAGCATGAGCTTTACTTACACCACTGCTTCCCAACTGCATTTAAAAAAAAAAAACCTCTTGAACACTTGCAATTCCCAAACCTAACACTTCATTTTACTAAATCAGAACAGATTGCCCTACTTTTTACATCCTAGTAATTGTCCATTAATAAATCTTACTCCTGCTCAGCCTTATCCTTCAGTTACCCAGCAGCATTGCTGGCACCAGCAAGACTCAATTCAAAATTGTTCCCAGGAGGACAATAAGTAGTAAGCAAGCTTTTGCCCTTGGCAGGCATCAGTGATAATAGCAAGTGGTAAGGTGCTGACCTACATCCATCTCACAAACACGGGAGCTAAAGAAAGTCTGGAACGTCAGCACTTTGATCTGCCTTTCGGCCCCAGCCTGTTCACGTGTATCAGAGTATCACGTATTTGGAATTAGAGCTAGGGTGGTCTTTTTTTTCCAGTGCCATTAGGTTTGGGACCCAGGGAAACCGTGCTGGGTAAGTAAAAAAGCTAAGTTTTGGACTACCAAGTCACTGGCCATACTTGGCTGTAGAGATGAGCAAAGGCAAAGGAAGATCACGCATCTGAGGAACAACAAATCTGGGCTAGGAATGAAGGCAGGTGTGAAGGGTGAAGGGGCCTGGTGCTGGAGACATACACACATGCGTCCTCCAGCAGTGTCTGAGTGCGATTAGAAGGCAGGGGAATACTGTTCCCTGGATGGTGACTCCTGTTCCAGAGCAGAAGGAATTAGAATGGTCATGCTTTTCCACAGAGGTTTTCTATAGATGCCTTCACAGTGGTACAGAGGCATGGTGCCTGTTAAACTGTAGCCTTACCCTACTTACCTAACTCTCTTCATTCCTATCAGTCAAAAGCGCTGAAGGTCCAGTGGCCTCAAGTAAGAACTGCTTCAACATTAATTGGGTTTCGTTCCCTTTGTACCATCAAACACAAGATGGGTCATGCTTTGGGGCCTACATTTTCACTTTTGCTTAAACTAAACTATTCTCTGTCCTGTGGAAGTTACAGCTGAAACAGAAAAGAAGCTTCACGTTAAGCCATGGCTTGAAATTGTTCACAAGTCCTCTCGTGGTGCTCACTGTCACCTACACTTCAGAAGCATCAAGTCACGGCAAAGATGCAAAATGCAAGCTCTGCCCATGAAACAGACGCTCAGGGAACGACAACACTTTGTCTGACGTAACCCAGTGCCTCTGTGCCTCTCTCATCTATAGTGGGTAGAGAGCAAAAGATAGAGGAGTGGCAGATTCTTTGAAACTCCTTGCCCCCATTCTAAAAGCGAGTACCCTGCTCTCCAAGGGATGAGCTTTTCCTTTTTTAAAATAACTGTTTAGCAGCTATTTAGAAGTTTGCTTTGTTATAACTCTCTTCTCTTTCTTTGTCCTCCCTTGGGCAAATGATCCCCTTTCTCTTCGTTTGGTTTCAGCAGCTTTCAAAAGAAAACCTTTAAAGGGGTACAAAGACCTGCACATTTCTGCTGGCTTCTTCAAATCTATTTAGACAAACTGATTCCATGTTATGTGAGGACAAATCAATTTTAATTAAAAGGCAACCTCATTCTGGACTATATTTATCTAAAAGACTCAGAATAATCCTGATTTAAAACATTTTTCCCCTGAGGTAGTAACTTGCCTGAAAACTGTTAAATACTGCACGTTCACAAAGCCAAAATTTCTATCCTATTCTCAGTATCTCACTAGAATTTTTATCTAGATTGTTGAGAGTCTAGAAGAGAAGTTACAAATTGAGGTCCCACTGGGAAAGCTGAGCTCTTTTGTTCAAAACTGAGAGGTGATAATAAAGAGATAACATTTGCTTCAGGGAAAAAGCTTTGCAGCAAGTGTCCCCCATTTGATCAGCACGCCATCTACTTTGTCCGCCTCTTCTCCTTTAAAACGCTAATGCAAGTAATTTCTTTAGAGAATGCACACAATGACAAGTGCAACAGAGTTGCAGACCTCTAGTGAATGTGCTTATCAGCCACTTTCAAAGGGCATGGAAATGAACTAACTGCTTCTGACTTCATCAGCAGATTAGGAACAATTTAAACGCTTCAGCCCCGCAAGCATTAGATTTGCACGTCCGTGGCAAAAAGAAGAGTTACAGCAACATGTATTTATATTTCCTTTCATACAGTCTCAACAGGGAGCGCAACTTGTTTTTTATCTGCTTTGCAGCATCTCGCAGAGAGGATTTTTGAAAAAAACATTATCGAAAACCCAACTTCTTGAGCAATTCATTTGCCCACCTGACTGGTCCTAAATTATAACTTTCTATTTCAAATAACGATATTTAAGGGAAAATGACAGATTAACCTATGAAGAGGAATTTATCAAAAGTTCTTAAGAATAGGATCATATTTGCTATGAAATGCCTTATCCCAGGATAAAACAGGTGGGCAGAACTCTCATAAACTCAACTTGACAGGTATTGCCACCAGTGGAGCTGTGTAGCGTTGAGTGTATGGCTGTAGGTTCCCATAAGCTAGTGCTACACTAGCTATTCTGAGACATGCAGTGCAGCAACATTTAGATTAGATTCTTAATTTCATTCACTCTGCCTCCAAACAGATTTTGTAGCTCCTGCATACTTAGGTGAATGCATCCAGTAAAAGCAGCTTGCTCCTGGCTGTTGGCAAGAAGTTTGCTCTTCTTGGCTAATGCTCCTCTTCTCCGGCCCACTGCTGTTTTTTGTTCACAACTGCTTAGCCCAGTTTCTGTGGCACCAGTCAATTCTATCACCTATTCCTCCAAAGGACTATGTTAAGATGATTGTGTGCATCCAGTGGCATTCCAGACAAGCTGACAGTAATTATGTGGCTAATTTGATTTTTCCAAGCATTTTCTATTATTTTACCCCAGAGCACTTACAATCATTGTCTCATATTTCTATCCAGAGAAGAGATAAAGAACCCATGAAAAAAAAGTGTTCAATGCTCCCAAAGAAGATCGTAAGCTGTGAAGCTTTCCCAGAGAAACTACTGTGTTTGCTATGGCACTAAAGCTCACAAGACATTTCCCCTGGAAAATATTACACTATATTCATTTAAACTAAAGGTCACGCGGAACTAAAGAAAAACGAGTAAAGATGATCAGTGGGAAAGTGGCAGAGACCAGTGTTCTGTCCACTGTACAAAGGACTCTTCTGCTGAAGACTGCTGTATTTATGTGCTTCTTTTCTCCCTAGCGAATGGTACCATTCCAAGCAGAGCAGCTTGGTGGCAAGCTCCAGGCACTGATTTCCATTTAATTGTTGGAAGAGGGGAGAAGAGAGCAGAAAAAAAAAAAGTAGGAAGAGAGATTATTTTTCAAAAAATCAGCAAGGTACGACAGGGTGATCAAACCACACAGGAACACAGTCATGCTGCTGTCAGCCCTGCAGTTGCTCCTTTCGGTACCTCATGCTCTCAATCCTTCCCTTCACGTAGCTTCCAAAAGATGTAGCTCTGCTTACCATTTGTGTTTACTTTTCAATCCCTGTTTGCCTTAAATGAGTCTTGGGAAGATGATCTTGGGATCAAGGAACAATTAGGACTCATAAAATAGGTTTATGATTTATTAACCACTGATTGTACCTCCTCAGTTTCACTGCTAACATGTCACTAGTCCAAGAATTTGGCTTTTATTCTGTGGTGTCAATCAGGATGCTCCTGAAGGAGCCTGTGAAGAGCAGCAATGTTTTGCATTTCAAAGATTTAAACAGTGAGCAATTAGAAATGATAGACACAGCTATTAGACACAGTCTCTCTTTACCATTCATTAGCACAGCACTCTGGTAGGACTCCTCTCCATGCATTTTATCCCATGGAAATGCTCACAGTGCTGTGGTCTTCCCTAGGCCCCAATGAAACTAGAAAACCCAGCAAGCAGAAGCCGCAGCCACACACCTCAACTGCAAAACCAAACCGCTCTCCATTTAAATTCAGTCCTAGCCAGTAAACTTGGCTCCATTTTAGGTGTTAAAACATGACTTTAAGTGCTTAACCTGAAGTTGCCTGCATTTTAAAGGTTCTCACTGCCTCTCTTTGTATAAAATAAAACTGTCAGTCTTTACCTCTCAGTTAATTGAAACGGGGTAGGCTATGCAGAAAGTGTTCTGTTGAGGCAGAGTCAGCAACGCTCTAACCACTGCAGGGAGATGTGCAAGCCTGGGAAATAATGTTTTCTTGATCAGTGCTAATTGATCAACACAGACCTTGCTGAGTCCAGTATTTCCACAGCTACTTGCAAAATTACTGTAATGCAGCAACCTTGTAATAGCTATGTTACTGCTTTCAGCACTAGCTCGCATACTCTGACACAGGACTTATTTTACTGAAAAATAAAACTGTCCACCAAGACAACGTGCCATCACATCCTCCCTTTGGGAAGCTACAGTGCTTTGGATATTTTTTTTCTTTTTAACTATCAGAAGAACGTAGCGCATTGATAGACAAGAATTCCTGCATGCAATGGCTCCGAATGGAAACAATGCTGCTTTACAGATGTGATTGGATAAACATTTCAGGGATCAACTCTTTTCATTAATCTTTGCTAGCCAGTCTTCCACAGATGAGTTACACCTGCTCTTGAAGTATCATGTTTCAGAAGTGCTGCTTTATTACAGGGGCCTGATTAGGCCTCACTGAAACTAATGGAAAAGTTTCCACTGACAGCTTCTTTTTGCTGGGTCGGTTTCAAACGTTTCAGCAATGAACCTCCCCATTTATATAGCCTACTGTCTCATTTTGGAAGACTGCATTCGAGACAAGCAATAATCAGCCAACCTCAATATTTCACAACATCCAGTGAGTAAACTTGTAGTTAATGCCTTTACAAAAAGGCCCTTAGTGCCATTCAGTTCTTACAATGGGAAAATTGGTTCTTTCCTGGCAATGAAAAACAGAGAAGATCTTATAAGCCTATAATCAAAAAATACAAAATATATCCTTTGAGGAGAGTTACAAAGGAGACGGTTTTTCAGGCAATGAACATAAGCACCAGTTCAGAACACAAGCAGCTACAGAAAAATCAATGCAAGGGCTGAACACTTCTCTTGACACTGTTCCTTTTCTGAATGGCTCTCATAAATTAGGTTTTTTAGCTTCTTGGAGTGCTTTGCTTCACAAAAGATTTAGAAGTGTCTGGATCCAACATCCCAGTCATTCCCCAGAAGATAATGTACTTGCTTATTCTAAGAAGAGTTATATAGAAGGCAAATTAAGAAAATGTAAGATCGTATCAAATCAAGGAGAGTCAGCCTCAAATATTAATGCCTCATGTCATAAAGGTGCAACGTGATAAAAACACTCCCTGTAGGTAATTGAAAAAGCAGCAACTTGGCAAGCAAACAAGAAAACTGCAGCCCTGGTTTACAGGATTGCTTGAGCTGGCTCAGCAGAGGAACAAGGCTCCTATTCCACAGAGTACGTAAATGCGTGCATAAATCCCATGGTTTCTAACTGGATGCAGTTCTTGCATGCTTTGTGTCACAAGGGTGCCAGGGAGGTGAACAAGACTCTTCGGGTAGGGGTTCCAACGTTACAGATCATTGATCTAATTAGACCAAAAGCTTAAAGTTGAGAGCAAATCTGTTAGTTGGTAGCCTTAGAAATGTCACATTATCAGTTTTACTTGTACCAAGCTCTGTTCCTCTACTAACAACCTCTAGGTCACAGAACTAGAGATGTCAAAGCTGATGTAGGAACTTTCCTTCTCAGATCATGAATTAATGAAGGAATCACGCTGTCTCTGGGAAAGTGATGCCACTGCACCACCACTTATATTTGACAATTGACGAGGACAAGTTCACCCACAGAAGGCACATCTACCAGATCTCCCCCCAGTTCTACCTGGGCAGAATGTGACAAAATTCCAATAAAAATTTATCAGCTTCCCTAAAAAATGGCATGATGGAAATAGAATTTAATTCCAGAAGACATTATTTTGTCCAATTACTGGTAGAACATAGACACAGAATTTTACGCAGTTACCCCTTTAGTGGCCAAATGACTTGTGTTCACTTAAAGCTAAACCAAAACTGTCCAGACAGGCTGCAGTGTCTCAAAGGCTTGAAGAGAGAGGAAGTGGTCACCTATTACTTAGCAACTTGTTCTAAATGATAATTATGCTCATCATTTAAAATGAAAATGTATACACCCCATTTTAAATTTACATCGATTTTTTCTTCAGCTCTTTGACCTTTCAAGTTCACTTGAGCTGAGGGACAGTCATCCAAAAGCTAGGAAAAGTTTTAAGTTTTTCATCTCCACTCTTGGGAGATCGTAATAGCGGGGCTCTCCTGGGAAGTGAAAGTGGTCATGTTCACTTCTTTATGGTCACCAGCAGTTTGTAAAACTACAATAACACATTTGCTTAGTAAGGCTCCCTAAAGTACCTTTGCCATGCTGGAGCCATTCCAGGGCACGTGTCAGTACAAGTCTGCTAGTCAGTGCCACACCACCACTGACTTCAAACTAAATTCGCTTCTTCCCACCTCCGTCAATAGCACTGGATGAACACTCATCACTGCAAGGGATTCTGGCTTGCACAGCCAGCCAGCTCCAGTCCTGTCCATCTCATTAATGCGTATTAGGAACTTGATTTTACCCACAGCTGAGCTGTCACTGCTCCTCCCTTCTGTTTGCACTTTATCATGGTTGAAGTTTTTTGTCTTGCCATGAATAAGTCTCCTCTGCTTTTGCAATAATCTCTCATTATAAAAGGCTGTGTTTTTTCTCCCATTCTTCAGGCATTTTCATTACTGGGTTGTTTTTTAAAAAACAACAATGAAACCATAGTGCAGTGTGTCAGTCGATAGTGAAATTATGAGAAGTGTAATCTACTCTCCCCACCCTAATGAGCTGATGAGTAAATAGCTGTCAGGCCATTGCACTGAGCTATCGACTGGGGCTTCTCACAGAGCTGATATGCTGCATAGGTACCTCCTGCTAAACAGAAAGGATCAATATAGGAAACTTCTGAAAACAACACAGAAAGGTTTCAGGTTTTCAGGGTGCCTTCTCTCATGTGCTGGGGCAGCACATCTTCATTGCTAGATTAATCCTCATTGTTAGATCACCTCTCCCACCCTGCTTCCTACCTTGCACCTGGAAAAGGTTAAGCATGTTCTGTAAACCCATAGCTCCCTGGGACAGAAAGGCCGATTAGCAGGAAGCGTAGTTTATAGCGGATATTAAAGCAGTTGGCTGAGATAACTTCACCTGCAACAAGTGCTCCAGAGAAAGTTTCCTCAAAAGATTTAAGCCTTGTCTTCTTGCCCCTGCACTGCACAGCCATCACATCGCACACATTGGCCTCTTATGCTACCAAGAGCCAAAGCTTGAATTTGCATTACTTTCAGAAGCTTTGGAGGGGCTCCTCCACTGAGTGTCATGCTGTGTCACTCCTCCTCCGTTTTCCACACTATCATCCTTTATTTAGTACCAAACTTTCAGGGCAAGACTCTTATCTTCTGCTGCCTGTTTCATTTTTTTTCACCTTTCTTTTCAAGTCTCAGTTGAAAAGTTCTTTCCCCTTCTAGACCTCAAAGTATTAAATTTTCTGTCCCCTGATCCTATTATTTATTTGGATGGTCCAATTTTCAAGACTTGTCATAGCTTTTGCTTTTGTCCTCACCTCTTCTCATTGAAGCTGGGTACAGACACAGATGTCAGCTGTGAATACCAATTTTGAAGTTTCCAGCACAGAATGTTTTCTTTTTATAAACTTACTTTTCATTTGAACTCTTATCTTTTCTATTAAAGCCCACTTACAATCACTAAAATGAGAATGAAACGTTTGCTTTTTTAATGAAAAAAATTTCAATTGACATAGGTCACCTTTTAAAAAATTCCAGAGCATGAACAATTGCAAAGATCTTATTTCATTTGGTGACCTAAAAAAAATTCAAATTCAGGGAAATTCTTATGAAACATTAAATCTCATGGTACTGCAAAAATAAGAGACGTGAATGTCATGTGATTATCATTTCATGAACTCACAAGCAACTATACCTGAAACTTCAAGTGGATCGCACATATCTCCAGATAAATAGCTAGTGACTGGAGTCCCTATTAGATATCAAGTCTACATCAACAGCATATGGCCACACTGTTCTTCCTACAGAGCTGAGATTCCATAAACACAAATCATAAGCTTTGTCTTATATTTATGCATTGTCTCTCACTGAGAGGAATTCTGAAATGAAAACACTATCATGTTTCTGTAGACTAGTATTATCAATAATATTTAAATATTTAAAGTTGACGACAAATAAAAATAAGTTTTCCCATCAGAAAATGGGGTCTCTAGTGTTTTTTAAAGGTTGAAAAACTCTATCCAGGTTGTTACAATGGGAAAAGTCAAGAAAATGTTGGGTCTTGTCAAACAAACATTACAGCAGTTTTGAAACATGGAAAACTTTTACTTCCATAGACAGCCCTGACGAACAGCACATTTTCTAAAAATTGGTTACAGAGTCTTCAAAAGTCAGTATGAGTTTCCATCTTGACATCTTGATCTGTGATAGAAAAAAGTTTCAGCACATCAGAGTTTTCTGCAGGACCGAAGTTGTATTTGGTGATTTGTTGTTAACAGTTCTTTAAGGCATATACATAGCTTCACCACTAGTGTCTTGTTTTTTCAGGATTTGTTGTATGCTGTGGATATTTGACTTCATCTCATACCTCGGAAGGCTGTCATTGCAACAGTTATTTTAAGTGATATCAACCTTTTCTTCCTCAAACTCAATAATTAAAGATAAAAACAGGAAGTGGATTAGACAAGACATTCTATCCCTTCCTTTTACACTGCCCCAAATAATTTTTTCTCAGCAGACAGGTACTTGTCTCCATTACAATGCAGCAGAGGAAATTTTAAAAATGATCAAGAGGACACACTGAGGTCTTCATGCTAAACAAACAAGAGAATTTGATATATAATTCAGAAAACAGGGAATAAAAAGAAAGCTTAGACAAGATAAAACGGATAACAACATACAGAGGATAAGTTATCAAACAAAAGACCTTGAAGCAGAGCATATTTTCTTCATTTCAGTAAACAACATGAGATTCCACACAAGAAGGAAGATTATTATTTTCTCCTCTGAAAGATTCATGTTTGTAGCTTTTTAAAATTTTTTTTTATATAGCTGCTCTATAATCAATTCCCTCCTTCAGCCTCCACTCCCAACCTATAGATCTCAAGCCCCAGAAGCTAGTGTGCAGTTGAAGTTACTCAGTTAGGAGATACTGTCAGCTGTGAAACAAAAAAAAAAAAAGATCAAAATAAGAAACCTGGAAACTGCAAGGTATCTTTAAAATGAGCAATGGACAACACAGCAGAATGCACTGAAAGCTATTTCAGAGATCCAGTATCTAGACCACTACACTTGATATAAATAACTGGGTTGCAAAAAAGACAAAACGTGTTTATTCTTAAGAAACACTTTATTGCAATCTAGACTCTCAACCAATCTTTTGAGCCATGGGTCAAAAACCAGAAAATACTACAGTCTTGAAATCCTAGTAATATTCAGCACTTGTTGCAAGTGGTCATTTTTAAGATTTTTGGTGCATGGATTAAGTGGATAGATCTAGTCATGCAGAGCATGGTCTCAACATCTACTAATTGAGGAGAAACACCCACATTTTCTCAGTGACAGTAAAAACGACACATGATCACAGAGAATAGGAGGGACCATAAAACTGCCAACCTCTCCTTTGATATATCAAGTAGTAAAAACAAAAAAGTGAAAAGCAGCACATAACCAAACAGGGCCTTGCTCAGCATTAGAATCTCACCAGGTTTTTCTTCACATTTCTTTGTGAGGGTCACCTTCCACATAAGGCAAACCTCAGAAAGCACCTGTGAGAATTATGATCAATAACACTAGAAGGAAAGATGAAAGAACTGATATAGTTCTCTTCCCACCACCTTGGGACACAGTGCTAATAGACAAAAGAGAGCTACAATAAGTCCACAATCACAAAAGGATAGTCCCCCTGTCAAACAATGCCAGCAGACATCAGAATATTAATCAAGGAAAAGCTTTTCTACTGGTCCTGGATGTGATTTGTATTGCACTGTTGATGTCCAGGGTACAAAGGTTTAACTGCCCTAAATCTGAAGGTGCCGTGCATTTCCTGCAGTTAGGATCCAAGACAGGTTGGCTTTTCCCTGCATGCTGATTTTGGCTGGGATACAGTTAATTTTCTTCACAGTACCTAGTATGGGGCATGGTTTGGATTTGCACTGGAAACAGTGCTGATAACCCAGGGATGTTTTCGTTCCAGCTGAGCAGGGCTTGCACAGAGCCAAGGCCTTTTCTGCCCCTCACCCCAACCCACCAGTGAGGAGCTGGGGGGGCACGAGGGGTTGGGAGGGGACACGGCCGGGACAGCTGACCCCAACTGACCCCAGGGATGTCCAACACCGTACGGCGCCATGCTTAGCACGTAGAGCTGGGGGGAGGAGGAGGAAGGGGGGGACATTGGGAGTGATGGCGTTTGTCTTCCCAAGTCGCCATTAGGCATGATGGAGCCCTGCTGTCCTGGGGATGGCTGAACTCCTGCCTGCCCATGGGAGGGAGCAAAGGAATTACTTGTTTTGCTTTGTTTGTGCACGCGGCTTTTGCTTTCCCTATTGAACTGCCTTTATCTCAACCCATGAGTTTTCTCACTTTCACCCTTGTGATTCTCTTCCCCATCCCACCGATGAGAGGGGAGTGAACGAGCAGCTGGGTGGGGCTTAGTTGCCAGCTGGGTGGCCCATGGATGGTATCATGACAACTGTATATCCAAAAATTGGATATGCAAAGGAGAACAAAAAAGAATCCTCTGCATTTGAGAATTCAGCTGGTATTCATCAATCCTGTAGCTAGTGGTGGTAACCAACATTTATCAGAGCTACAAGATGGCAGATTCAAAGAAAACTTTTAAAGAACCTACATGCAGGCACTTTGTCTGACAGTATATAATTAGGCTGAGGAATTCATTGGCCATTGGATGCTCTTTCAGGCTGAAATCATCGAAGCTGAAGAGGGAGCAGACATCGGACAATTATGTAATGGTGCAGATGACCCTAAAGCTTCAAAAGGACGACTAAATCTCTGCTTTCTGGTCTTATGCCAATTTTTTGGGGACTTGACATTAGGACAAATGCTTTAAGGCAGGGAGAGGCAGCACAGGTTATTCCTTGTCCTAGCATATGAAGGAATTTTCTTCTGGAGCACTTTGTTACAGGTCAGGATACTAGCAAGATGTACTAACTAGAAGGAGGCACAAGCTGGCAATTGCCACATTCACAAATATTTCCCACCGGTTCTTGTTAATGCACTATGACATCGTTCCTGGTACGTACTAGCTGCTGATCAAACAGGCAGAAGAAATAGCCCATATTTTGCATTCCCTTGTGTGGTAGGCAGGTATTTAAGCACAGTTGCTGCCTTACAACATGCAGTACAAAAGCCCCCAATGCCTTTTGCAGCCTTCCCAGACCCTGCTCATGGAGTGCAGGTTCTGATGGCTTGTGCTGAAGTGAAGCTGTGAACCGTGGTAATGAGGTCTCTTCCCTCCTTTCCCCCAGGCACTCTTGTAGACTCCTTTCCAACTGGAAAGATCACAGGAGAGGAAAGGTTGGTGGGCTTCTTTCTTGCAGGACTGGCCACAATCCAGACCCAAGCATCTGTTAGATATCTCAGTACTGCTCTTTTCATAACAGATTTGGCTGGTAAACCTGGTAACAGCTGCACAAGCTATGCTTGCGATCCATACAATTAATTTGCAACTGGCAAAGCTGTCATTGTTCATCACTAGAGGAGAGCAATGCGCTTCTGTGCATGCCTTGAACTGTTATGAGGGCATGACTCCAAGCAGCCTTGTGTGGTTCTGTGGCCTGTTTCCCTGCCATAAGCACAGCTACATCAGAAAATGATGGGTAAAGGATGCACTTGGGGAGATAACTCTGCATGGATGAGGTGCCACTGTCCCCAAAGGAAAGACGACACCAGTTCAGTAAAATACAAAGTAAAAATAGTGCTGGGGCTCAGGATTTACCCCAAAGCAGAGACTGAAATATTACCTCTCTTCCTTTCATTACCACAGGGAGCATAGAGGAACTCAAGGCAACTGCACTAAACTGTGTCATACAATCGACTTTCCCATATCCACGGCACAAGGGCTGGTGCTGTTGCAACAATGCAGAGACATGAAAAATAAGAGCAACCTCTAACCATGTGATGCCATATAACTCTCATGACCAGCAAGAAACATGCTGTACTTCAGGAAAGGGATACCACAAGAGAAAAGAAACCTGTGGTAGCAACTCCTCCCTCGGGATTCCTGCCTTCCCCTCCTGCTTCTGGATGCAGCACACTGACTGTTAGTTGTGCTGGCAAGAGCATTTGAGTGACTGCACTGTGAACAAGTTAGTTTGGAAACATCAGTTCCTACAGCAAGCAACCTGGCCAATTTGTATTTTCTCAAGACATTAGAATTTCAGCTAAAGGGTGGATGCAAGTGAGCTTGGAGATGGAGATGGGGGGTGGAGGAGGAAGGGAAACAAATACAAAACCCCAACCAAAGCAAACAGGCTGGATGCATGACTAATTCCCAGCCAAACACTACTTCAACTGGAGCAACTATCATTTAATCCTCCAATTTCCATAGGAAGGCAGTCTATAGATTTAGCTGCATGCATACCCACATTCACATAAATGCTTGGGTGAGAACAAGAAACATCAGTATCTGCAGCTTCAGTGATTCCTCACCTTGCCAGCAAGAATGAGGTAATTTCTTCTTATTTATATCTATGACAAGCCATTTATTTATGTAGTTTTTTCATACTGCCCTTTTTTCCTTCTCACCTGATATTTTGCCTTTGCTCTATGTAGTTCTTAATTTATAATAATTATTTTAATTCTGAAGTTAGCTTTGGGGTGGGCAGTCTTATAGACTAGAAATCAAGCCCTTGACCACTTGGAGTCATTAGAAACTCCATGGCAAGAAAGTTATTTGTGAACAAGAAAACTTCATTTTCTCTACCTACAAGGAATGACCATACGTCTGATAAGACAAAACAGCTATAGGAGCATGGAGAAAGGTTCAGCTGAGAAAAACAAAAGATTTGTGTTTGTATTACTTCTGAAATATGAAGTTCTCTGGGTTATCCACCCGCAGGTGTCAGGGAATCATGCACTGTTTCTCCCTCGCTTTACTGTGACCATCTGGTTATTTCTTTCTGGAATGGGATCATCCACTAACAAGCTGGTCATTTTGTTCTAGGACAAACCATCAGCCAGAGGTGCTTGTCCTACATAAAATATCTTCATTGATTTCTCATCCTTACAGGAACCAAACCTGAAAAGAGCTTGTAAAGGAAGCTGCCGTATTCACCTTCATGACAATTAGTCTTTTATAAAAGTCACTTGTTTCAGAAGTGAGAATAGTGAAAGTAATAAACATACAAGTTTAGCATGGCACCCATACTACGGCCACTTCGGCTAGCAATATTCATTTATAATGTTTTTTCCTTCTCAGTCAGTCATCAATCCTCAAGTCCGTGGCAACTTCTCAGACAGCCCTGCAGTTCCTTGGAAGGTCTAACAGTGCCCAGTCTGACTTTCCACTAGGGAAGATCTGTGGGTACAGGTGTAGGAAGGCACGATGGAAAACAATGTTGGGCTGTTCAAGGAGGTAAGCTTCCTGTAAATTGTATCTGGACTACTCCCTACAACAGAAGTAAATGGGTTAAAGAGCGGAATCCTTGATTTTATTTATTTTTTTTTTTTTTTTGCAGAACAAAAAGAATTATTTTAGACCTTGTTCTACAGAAAAAGAACATCCTGAGATAGCCTCAACCCCTCTTCAAAACAAACTTAATCAGATCTTCACTAAGTGAACCCAGATGGCTCTGACAACCTCCATTCTTACTCTGAGTGTCTGTCTTCTGGTTCTATAATCATGCACAATTTGTGTTGTTTTACTGATCGGCGCAGCATGTGATCCAGGAGACCTACACCGAAGTGTGAAGCTCCTCCCTGCTTCTTCTACCTTTCCATTCTCCCTCCCACTGCAAGCATCCTTGCTCTGTGTTCACTCCCCTCCCCACCTGCATCTAAACTTGCCCCTCACCCCAGCTTCTGGTCTGCAGGAAATCTATTTTCCAGCAAAAGCGGCACTCATTCCCACAGCCCAATCAGCATCTCGTATCTTGGAAAATGGAGTTTCTTAAGAAAACATGATACAAAGTCATTGAGCTTAAAGGACGCTAATGATTGGTAGGGGACTGACTGCTCCCTAAAATGAAAGGGAACGCAGAACAGACTTCAACGTTTGCAGCTCATTGGGGAAGTGTTGTTGTTTTCCCTCTTTAAATAAATTTTGAAAAGACGACAGGTGAACTCTAACTGCAACTCCCTCTGTAAGCAATAAAGCATCTGATGGAATCGCTGCACATCTGTGAGTGAAGTGATATGGATTAATCAACATACAACATCATCTATATGGAAAGTATTAAAGCCTCCCTTGGATTGCTTTGCAAGAACTTCCTCCTGATGTTATTTTGTTATTCCTATCTCACAATTTATTTGTTCCTTGTCTTTTGGGGTGATGGATGAAGGTTAGAAAAATAAGTCTCAGTAAAGACTTTCCTTTGGAAAGCACTTGCCCTAACCTTGCACACTGTACATAAGAGTTGATAAAGCCAGGTTAATTTTCTCCATTGGTTTTCATTCATGTGATAGTAGGGTGAAACAGCTGGCAGTTCCTTGACATTTTCCATCTCCACACCCCCAAAAGGAAACTGTGGAAAATTTTCATTTTTTTGGAGAAAATGTTAGCTTTACCCTAAAAGTCTCCAGTTAGAGCTTTGTAATTATTAGAAACTCCATTTTAACATACACTAGAAATCTGGAAAGACGTGATTTCACATTAGTTTCGACAATATGAAAGTGCAATACTAAGATACTTCAAAGTGGTTGAAATTAATAAAATAGTGCTTTTTTTTGGAGTAGGAAGGAACTTCAGCAAATCTCAGGTTTTGATTTATAAATTTAAAGAGAATTTTTGTCCAATAGAATACACTTCAGTGAAGTCTCAAAGATCTCAGAACTCTAGAGGAAGTAATGTTTGTCTCAACACAAACATCATTTGATTAAATTATAGGATCTACTAAGAGATATCAGGATTGATAACGTCAGTACTCTCAACTGATTTTCTTTATAATTTTGGTTTTTACAGCACCTTCCACTAAGTTTTGAACCAGTGCTGCAAGTTTCAGAGGACTTCCTTGAAACAACAGCCTGTTCTTTGGTGTGTCAGTGAGCTGTCCTTTATCAAACAGATGACTGATTCCAATCATCTTTCTCTAAAAATTCAGTTTTGCCAAAAGCCCTGCTAAAAAACCATTCAATTTAAACGATGATTTAATACTAAGTCCTCAAATTCCAATCTACATTTATCCAGAGCCGGTTTGTACATGATTTAGTTTTGTGCCAACATTGTTCTCTAGCTCAAATAAGTATTTCTCTTAAGTTTGTAGTCCCTTCTTCTAGATGAATTGTCTGTACCTTAAAACTGCTTTTCAGGCTACCTGGCTCAACAAATAGACCTATTCATCAACTTATCCTCCGAAATGTTCCTAATTCTGATCATGGTTCAAATGCCACATCAAATCTTTCTAAATAAACCTATTCATAAATCTTTGTAGCTAAACATCTGTCATGCACCTAAGTAAACTGAAGGGAAAAGGAGATTCACGGCCAGTCACTTGCTTTACTCACTTTCTCTTTGCTGGTTCATCTCTCTGGTTGCCTACAGCTTGGCAGTGACAGAAAGCACATTTATAGCAGCCAGCTCTGACCGCATTTGGAAAGGTTTGCTAACATGACCTTTTTATGCCTGCATGAGGACACAGAACAAAGCCAAAAGGGAGACAGAGACAAGTACTTCATCAGACACCACTAGTAGCAGGACATGTTCAATAACAAGGATATGCCAGTGAGAAGAATGCCCAAGCCCAAATCTAGCAGTGGTTAGAGCAACTAAAAGAATTGGTAAAGATGTTTAATCCGTTTACAGACCAGCAGCCAAGCCCTGAAAAACAGAGCCCAGAGGGGAGTTTAATTTCTACAGTCACTGCACTGCTGCAAGGGCTGCAGGCACCAAAGAGGCTGGTACTACCAGTGCTGGAAAGCAGCCACTGGACAAGGTAAAAACAGAATCAATTTTTACGTATCTTCCTCAGCTAATTCTCACATATCCTTTTCTGTTTAAATCAATGGAATGAATAGGAATGACTTGCTTGTGGCAGGGCTATAGGAGTTTATTAATATCACATAACAGAAGAAATAAAGGAGCACTAGGGAATCTTACAGGCCACCAGAAACACGCTGCTCTGTCTTAGGGGCTTGCTTCCATTATACTGATAAATTATGGCGCTATTGCTTGTCAGCCACAGGATAAAGCAGGGTATCTTCATTAGCAACAGTGTACTCTAACTGGAATTTTAAAAGAAATTACTTGCTTAAGAGCTCACTCAACACTATTAGAAATATGCATTACTTTGCATTATAGAATGGAAAGGAACATTTTAGTAGTAACAGCCTATTTTGGCTAAATTTATCTCTGTATCCTGACAGCGTAATGTTGATGTAGCACTATGCCTGTCAGTTATCTCAGAATGGTAATTCTGTCTTCCACCTGGGGAATAAAGCTTTAATAAAAATACTTATGGAACATATGATTTTTCTTAATGAATCCCAAGTTGGGCAGACTCAACTTCCAGTACCTAAGCAGAATGCCACCCAAAACAATTACAATCATTTTCAATCTATCAGCAGTTAGACTTGAAACACTAACAAGTGACTAACTGGGAACACTTACAGCCAAGCCACCAAAATTAAACCAGCATAAGTGTAAAGATGTACTATTCAGAAATCTGAAAGGACTGTGCTGCAACTGCTTGGACTATGCATCCTTAGTACTTCATGCTGCTTTGGTTATGTCTTTTTGACTCAAATGCTCAAAAAGTCACTGCCTGGCAATTCCAAGAAAGTGACATTTACAAGTGCGGTCAGGGGAAATAAAGTAAAAACAGACAAGATTCAGCAAAGAGAGCATTCATCTTTCACAAATGAGCAGGTGGAGAAACCAGTGCAAAATTACAAAAACAGACAAAGGAAGAACCAATTGAGCAAACAAAGAACATATGGTCCAGAGACGCCATTGCACCATCTGCCTCCATTTGCAATGGATTTGGCAGAGTTGGGAGTAAAGCTATCTTTTGAGCAGTGGCTGGACAGCTCCTCATCCCATAGGGAATACTTCCTTCAGACAAGACATTCTAGGAAGAACTATCCTTGGTCACTTAAAAAAAAAGCTGATGTTCCAGCTTTTGGCTGCTTTTATCTAAAGCCTTGCTGTCTTGCTTCCATCCAAATCACACATCTCAAAATGTAACCAGCAATCCTAAACCAGGAATATTTTGCTTTGACAAGTAAAGTAACCTTTGCAGTTGGTTGACAGCCAGACACGGCTATAACATTCACAGAAGTATCAACTGGAAAAAAAAAAATCAGTTTCATCAGCCATAACTTGTTTACAGCTTAAATGAAGGTTTAGATTTATCCAGGAAACAGCAAAGAAAATGAATGAAAGGATGAAGCAAATGCTGTTCCCCCAGGGCTGAGGCTGTTTTAGAGGTAGATTATCTCTAACTTTCTCTATAGGAAAAGCTAAAGGTGATAGCCAAGACCGATTCCATAATCCTATTTTGTGAAGTGCAAAGACTCATCAAAAGCTTTGGGAAAACAGCATTTTCTTGACAGCTAATCAAACAAGAACTATTGTTTATCTCTAGGAATGACCAGCCCATTGTTGCAGCATCAGCTTCTATTTGAAGACTACACCACAGTACATCAATGCAGATGTGCAGGCATGCAAACTCTTCTGTCTGACAACTGTCATCTTCAATTATTTCTTTTCCTACCTACCTCAGTCTTCTTGTCTTAACCTGTTGTAATGAATTCCGAGATCCCCCCGGGATCTTGGCATCTTGTAAGAGTCCCTGGTAAAAAGGGATTCCAGCCTGTCTCCAGTAGATCTGTGACCTGGTGCAATCAGTACACAATTGCACAGGAGCAGCTTGAAAGAGAGGAAAGGAATATAACACACACATGCACAAGTGCAGCCCAGAGACCTGCTCATGTGCATTTGTAAGCTGCATTGTTATAAGTTAAAAACAATATTTAAAATTACTCTTGATTCCACACACCCCCACACACCCCCCCAGCTTTTGTCTCCAGCAAGCAAGTTCAGCATTATCTCACCCAGGGATGTTAAAAGAGGGGTAGCCGTAGTTCCACTCTTCCTTCTTCCAAAACCACATAAAGACTAAGCTCTGATGCAACAGGAACACACATGGACTAGAAGCAGAGACCAGGCAGCTACTATAGCACTGCGTTGAGCTCATCTCAGAAATTCCTGTGAAAAACCCACTGGGAGTTGAAATAACATTAATGCATTTTTCAACCACTCGGAAATCAATCAATAGATTTGTACTATTGGCAGGGAAGATTCAGTCCACTTGTCTTCTGACAGAGCTGCAATTTGGAGAATAGCAGTTTTTGTCTTTTCAAGAGAAAATTTTGTTTGAATCTAAGTCCAAGGAATTCTCTCAGAAAACACATCAGCCTGATATTCAGCTAAGTGGCTGCCGTTAAAAGAAAAGCACACACTTCGTCTATATGGAGGTCATTGTTATTCTTAGTGGCTTTGAAGGGTCTCCATAGCAAGGTAGTTCAGGTTTCAGTGCTGCCAGGTGCTGCAACTCATGTGCATCTTGTATCATAACCTGAACTGGGCAGGCTTTGAGGAGGCAGGAATTTTAAGTATCCTTGGAGTTATTACAGGTATGATCTAGAAAGCTTGCTGCACAAACATCCTCCAATTCCAGTGGGAGGACTATGATATACCAAACTGTCTTGAATCCCAGAACACAGGAAATTGCAATCTTTTAAGCAGCACTTAATTCTCTTCCCTTCACACCAGAATTACCTGTTCTGTTTAAGAACAGATTATTACTTTCCCAGTTTCTTCACATTCAATCTTCATTACAATCTGATCAATACACAACCCTTGTCTCCTTGCAATCAACTTTGCCAATAGTTCTAGTTGCATGATCAATGCTTATATTTCCTAAGCCTTTAATACTTTGCTGCTAGTTACACACTTCAACACACCAGATCACCTAACTGATGCAATCAAACTTCATGCACACCTGGCCCTAGAGGGCCTCAGGAAAGATGACTTTAGAACAGAAATTATTGAAAATACTTTCTGATCTTCATACCTATAAAAGTAAGTGGATTCCAAAAAGGAACTGCTCTATGATGATTTTATTTCAGAACTAAATCTGTTGGCAAATACGGATGGCTATTTACCAAATACGTAAGGTGTGCAGAAAGCAAGTATTCATTAACAGAACAAGTGAGGGATGGAAGTGCTTCTCAAAGATCAAAAAGGAAATAAGGTTATTTTGACATGTCTAACTGTTTCTGTACTCTGGTTTGATTTGAATATTCAGGTAACTTAAATAGATGACTCGGGTAAATACAAAAGGGACTAGAACGGAATTCTGCAAAGACTCTCAACCAGCTATTCTGATTCCTATTTATGTTTCTTTACCCCTTGCCCTAACTGCACTAATAACAGAAGAAATAAGTACTGCTATTGTCTTCCTTTATCTGTTCTGCTTTCAGAACAATTTTATTTTCCCCTCCTTCCTCTAAGATATAACTTCATTTCTTATTGTTTTCTATTCCATTTAATTTCCATTAGTTTTTTTAATAATAGCAAAAAGATGAACTCTGTGTTACTTTGATTCTGCATGATGATCCTCAATCACATGAAGATCCCAGCTATTTTCAACATACACACATTTCTCAGGACCCAACTGATACACTTTATTTCCTTTGCAGGGTCTTCTGAATTTCTTTGTTATCGTGCATTTTAAACAACATAGTTTGCATTAAACAATGAGGTTGTCAGTCAGTGAAAGAAGTCAGCTTTTTGTATACGCCCAGCTATGTGACAAAACCTGGTCCCTGTGGCAGGGCAGCAATATGTCTGCGTTAACACAGCGTTACACCTAGGCCCAGTAACTGCACTACAGGATGCCTCGGTAGTGGGAGAGTAGCGCATTAACGCAGCTATGCTGAGTTTGAGGTCCAAAATAATGCTCACTTCCCTCTGAGTATCACAGCGTTGTGCCAGGCAAAACAGCAATATAGAAAAATCTGACTTTCAGTCATATTTTCTAGAGAGATAATTATAGCTCAAGCATACAATTAAGCAAACTAGCCATTGTTTTGAACCTGAACTAGACCAGCAGAGAGATTTTAAGACTGTACACTAATTAAAGAGGTGAAAATCTTTAAAGACTAATTCTTATTTTCTACATTTTCATATCTTGCCTTGGTTACCAGGAAGTTGTAGTTACTCTGCTTCGAGTGCCACCTTTCAGTGTTCATTTTTATACACACACTGCCCACTACTTCTTGTGCTTAAATGTATAGGAGTGAGTATTCTGCCTCTATCGACTGCCTTTTTTGGACGAGGAAAACCCAACCATGAATTGACCTATTCCGTCTTAGTTAAGGCAATTCTTCTGCTTTACAGTTACCACAGGCAGCAACATTTAATCACCCACTTGAATTTATTCATTTTCATTTAGACACGCTGCACCTGCATCATGCTGTAACTGATGTGGTCCAGGAAGTCATTTGCTCTAAATAGGGGTAAGTGTCCTTGGCATTCGTAAGGCAGTTATCACCATCAGGTGCTTTCATTGAAATCACAGGGCAAACTGCACATTACAACTGCAATTCATATCAGGCTTAATTTCCAACATGATGTAAATTGAATGTATCATGTTGGGCCATAGAACAATACATTTACCTGCCTGGTTTCAAGGTTCATCTTCATTAGAACTTGTATTCCACAGTTAGCTACAATAAATCAGCTCTACCAAAAAAAGCTCCAGTAGCAGCAGGTTTCCAGTCTTTGTTTCAACTCATCTCTACCTGTAATTAATGCTTCATCATTGTCCTTGAGGGAGAACATCTGTTTTCACAGATCATGCTAATGCTTGGTTAAATACAACTGTCTTTACTGTTCCCCAAAACCATATTTGGCAGATCCTAAACATAATATATCAGGTATTTCAGGAGTTTTTTTTACAACCTTTTTCCTGGAGTCTTTACTATTCCCTTTGCAGATCCCAAGCAACTTTTTTTTTTCTTCATTAACTGACAAGGAATTACCATCCTGCTTCCACTGCCTAGAGACAGAACTGCAGTATGATACCATTATCATTATTATGTTATCATTATTCTCAATTACACTAAGCTACAGTCACAAATAGCACACGATATCACCATTAGCATCACACCTATTATTACTGAGGAAAGTAAGTGTGAAGATAATTAGCAAAGGGACACTAAGACTTGCAACAAGCATGCATTTCTCAGTGTAAGAGTTTCAAACCTCTTCTATCCTTGAATGCAGACACAATGCAGAAAGGGCAGTCAGCTCTGACCTCGGTTTGCTGACCCCCTTCCCTTCCAAATTGCACTGAACTCCAACAGCTTGTCTTTTACTCCGGGGAGCAGTCTCTCACAGGATGCCAGTGGTGCCAGGGGTATGCCTCCCAATGGACAGTGCCAACAATTTCAATTTGCAAAGATGGTGATATCACTGAAGTGAAAAGAAATGCCACCGATTAGCTTCAGAGACCAAAACTAACCTAGCTGAGCATAAAGGGAAACAGCCAAACAGTTCTCTCATAATCTGAAGCTGAAAGATAATAACAAAGAGACGACAGCAGCTTCCTAAATCATTCTGGCTTGATCAGCATGAGGTCGTGCTCGTGATTTTTTTTTTTTTTTTTTTTTTTTAGAAAGATCTGCCCACAGTTCGGACTACATAAGTGACAAAACAATACTTCAGGGACATTGGTGCTAAGGTCACAGTGAAACATTCACTGCAGAACAGGCTGTGGTACTTGAAGACATCAAGTCCCTCCATTCCAGAAGTGTTTGATTTCTTTTTTTCTTTCCTTTTTTTTTTTTTCTCCATTGTCAAGGATGGAAAGGGTGGTGGTTTATCAGCCTAGCTCAACTGCAGAGACAAAACCCATGGTCAATGGTCATGTGTGATAAGAGACGGGAGTAATTTCTTTCTTTTTCTAGTTGCTTTTCTTTCCTTACTATAAAACACTGATGCTTGCCCTGATCTCTACCATTTCACCATAAAGCATGAAAGACATGAGAAACCGAAAGATACACATGGTCTAACAGGGCAATCCCATGCAACACCAGGAAAAAACACCAACTATTTTCCCACTCTTGTGCAGGAAAAGAGCACCTGTGACACTCCAAGCTTATGGCACCTGGGTAAGCTCTCACAAACCTGAGGATGGAGCACAAATGGCAGGTCAGGCTCTAATTTACCCTCTTCAGTAACAGCTGTCTGGGCTTCATTGACTCACTTCACCTTTCTGCTTGCCCCATACTGTAGGTAAAGTGGGGCTAAACAATAGGGATGCAATAGGTGTGCTGAGGCAGCCTCCTGAATCAAGTGTAAGCCTATGCTATTGTTGCAAACACATAAAAATCTCATTCATTAACACAGCTTACAAGCACTTCAATTGCTTGCCCCACTGTAGGTATTCTAAAGCTGGTTCAGAACCTCAATCCTCTAATGGTTAAAAAAATGCCTTTTCACTGTACCTTACTAACAGAAGAATAAATTCCTAGTCCCTACACCACACTGATCTTCACTATGGTACATTATGTTAGGTGTGCTGAAATAACAGAAAAAATATTTAACAACCAGTATCCCATGTTTCTGGGAGATGCTTAACACCCACTTCCCATCATCCCACTCTACAAGTTGCTAGTACTTTCAAGTAAGGTCACAGCACTGGCATCTTCAGAAAATTTCCAGCTTAGATGGATTGTAGGAGTATAATATATTTGAGATGTGTGTCATTCTCATATAGGATAAAAAAAAGAGCATGCAGTCAAGGAATTGTTGGTTAGGGCATTCTGGGCTAAGCCACTACATATTCATTGTCAAGGCAGAAATTACATTTTATCTGCAAAGCGAAAGCAACTAACAAGAGGATAATTTTAATCATCAGAGATTGCAAAGGTGACAGCCTTAGAATCAAATAATCGTATTGCCAGCAGAACCATTTTAAAGAAAGTATAGCTCATAGTAGAATTTGATAAATAGCACCTCATTAGCAGAGAGTCAAGGAGACAGAGGTTAGTGGGAGTTAGAGTCCAGCCAGATTTGTACCGTCATTTCCAAATTAAACCCTTCATTTAGAATATCCAGACAAAGCAGAAGCTGAGTTTTACAGCTCCTGTACATTTGTTACCCTAACCAGGTATCAGCTATCATTTCTTCTCCAGTATACTGCAAAAAGAAAGATTTCCCCTCCCTCCATTTTATAGGCGTACAATTGTCTGGTGTTTTCAGGTAAAAGCTTGAATTGTTAGTACGTGGCAAGCATAACAGTGGGAGGATTTGCACATCTGATGTTTCTCAAACAGGAGACAAGCCCTGCAATCCAATTAGCTGCCTTTGACAGTAACCTTAATTTCTAACCTTGGTTAAAACTCTTTCAAGTAAGCCACTTTGTGCTCTGAGCTCCCATTGTGCCTGGTATTTATTTGTCACTGTCAAAAAATGCCAGAAACTAACATACTTTAACTCTGAAAGTTAAAGAGTATCATAAATGCAGCTAATAACTGCAGAAGCATTCACGATCCTATTCCAAGCTTCTATTGGATTAGTCATTGTAGACTTAGTACAGACAAGTATAATTGAGCAATCATATGACAGGGATTTTTGTTGGGGAAGAGGCTGTTATGAATTCAGACACAGGAAAGAGTGGGAGCAAGCTAAGAAGATTCTGAGTCATCCCAGCAAGGGAACAAAAAAGCACCACGTGATCTCACATCAGTGGTCCACCTCTACCAGTCAGCCAGCTGACAGACAGGCAAGTTTGTGCTCTAGAGCCTCAAATCGTTTTGTCCAAGCCCTTTAACAGAAAGTTACAACACGTAACTATAAGACTTTAAAGCAAAGATGATGTTAAGCTATTGTGTCCTTCTAACAAGGAGATTCAACTCACTGTTAGTTCAGAAATAGCAAAAACAATTTCTGCTTAATTCCTTTAGACATTTGGATCTGAGTTCTCTTAGTTACACCAACCTGCAGGCAAGCTTTTCTGAAGCCTGCAAGGTAGTCAAAGTAAGAGGCTACACAGATAACAGATACTAGGATCTACAAAGCTTCTTACTGTTTGTTTTTTTTTTTTTTTTTTCTGAAAGGCTCCACGTGACAATGATCGCGTACAATACTCACGCATCAAAGAGTACCCCATAACCAGACACATGCTTTAAAGCATACTACAGCGCACAAATACCATGTACCTCCCATCCGGGATCTTAACTTTGACTTAAGGCTTTTAAGTCACATCAGAAATTACCTGTTACTTTGATTCAAACAAAGCAGTAAGAGCATCTGTACTTCACTACCATCACATAAAATAATCCTTAGCCTTCTATCAAGTCAGACTTATTTTATCATAAGTCTCAGTGATCTTTAGAGATTAAATCAGCTTTTTTTCCTCCCCTCATGTATCTAGAGACAGACACCCCAACCAAACACAGCAGATTAATATTTGGTGC
>WEKW01015590.1:55634-94612 GCA_013389905.1 Sula dactylatra
CTTAACAACATGAATTGCAAAAACAAATCAATAAAAAGCAAAACAAGCAAAATAAAAGACTAGGCAAAACAATTGAGAAAATAAAATGGTTTTAGTCCTTATGAATTCATTTATCAGTACAACTTTCCCTGTATTAGAACTATAATTTACTCCACTGAGTAGCCGAACAAAGTTCCCTCAAAAGCAGTCAGCAACCTTCAATTTTTTCATTCAACAAAGTACTTCATATTACATTATCTTACTTTTGCAAGGCAGTCAAGAGAGCTCTTAAGGACAACAAGAGCTGAGCAAAAATAAATTACCTTTCTTTATAATGTCAGAAGGCTTCTTCAAGTTCTTAACAGTCCTAAAAACCATAAAGCAGCAAAAGCCCCAACCTTCCACTACCTCTTTTTGTATGGCTAAGGTCACCTGTTTACCAAATGCTAATCACAGTTAATTAGCCATCAATTATGAGAAGCTACATTTTCACCTGCTTCAGATCAAAATCCCTGGTACTTGTAGCTTGGCCAATTACCTTGTTCTAAGGAGCAAAGAAGTTGACCTTCTCTTTGAAGTTAACTTCTGCCTTAGTGACTGTTTAGATTCATGACAGTGTTTGCTATGTGCAGTTGTTGACTTGTCTACTGCAGTTATAGACTTGCCCCCACACAGTTTCCCTAGTAAAGTCTCCCTGGTCAATATTTTAGAAGTGAAATACACATATTCTGAAGCAGCACATGTTTGCTAAAATATTCTGTTAAATCATAAGTAGTTTTTCTAATAAAAATGCCATCTTACTGAGGACAATTCCTCTTTGTAGGCAAGTTCTTTTCTTTCTAACCACTAAAAAGGAATTCTTAACAGATTGTATGCTTTGATAAGGACTCTTATTTTCCTTCTCAGATATTTAACAATGTTCTTGTTTTCTACAGTTCACTCGTTTGCACTTTATTAAAACTGCAGTGGAAGCTGGCTTGCTGCTATGATCTGTGTCCTTCCTGCATTCTCTTTCTTCTTGTCTGATTTTTCTTTTTAATTAAAAAAAGGAAAGAAAACAAAGTGGAGAGTTTATTTTTATGAAGCCATCCAAGTTTTTAATTTTCAGCCTTCACAGACAAAAAGACATCCAGTTCTGAAATAAATAAAAACTAGTTCAATTATTATGAAGACAAATTAACTGCAAGTGAATAATGTTGATATCATGGGTACTTGATTTGCAATAATTTACTCATTGAAGAACTATAAGTCAGTCAATTTGCATTAGAATTGTTAAGTACTTTAATTCAATTATGGAATTACTGTTGGGTCATTAAAGACTGAGAACAAATAACAAATAAGTCTGAGTTCATTTTATTTATCTACTAGCTACCAACTACATGACTTTTAGCAAGATTGTCAGTTTAATTAAATTTGTCCCTGTAGGAATATATCTGGTATTGCTAAAAGCAAACTTGTACATGAAGTCACTAAGGAATGACCTTGCCTTTCTAGGAATGTTTTGAGATTGGGAAGGGAGACCTTGTGCAAGCTGTTTTTTTCAAAATTATTGAGACAAAAATCTTTCATGAAGTCAGGTTGTAAAACTGAGAAGAAATAGTCCCACGCTCTGCCTTGGTACTTTTATACATAAATTCATACAAAACTGGATGAACCAAAGAACAAAATAAAAATTGGACCATAAATCTGTGGCTGGCTTCTCACTCAACATGTGATTACAAAGGAGGAACTGATGCCTTGTTTGTGTGCAAGGTTTTAGATCAAAGTGAAACGTCTTCAGGTAACTACTTCATGCTATCTGTTGTGAACCTGCCTTAGTCAAATAGGAATTCAGTGATACATGACTACAGGCCTTTCTTCTGACACAAGAGGATTTCCGTGCAGTTAAGCACTCAGTGTCATGAGTAAGCAACTACCGCTCCTTTGGGCTGCTCCCAGTCCCTAGACATTGCTTGAGTGTGCTCAGTCTAGGAGAAATACAAGTTGGAAGTTACTATATTCTACATCCAGAAGGCCAAATAGTAAAAATCTCTTTATTTAATGTGCTCATCCTGTCATTTGTCCCTTTTAGCTCCCCAAGGTGATTGTTAATGAAAACCTCAGTTCTGCAAAGCATTATTAAACCTGGTTAATGGACAACAACTTGCATTGAATGTGCATGTATTGGAGGCACTCTCATAAAAGTCCTCCAGCACCACTAGGTTATTGTTCAAATCTTGGCTTACAGTTGTTCTTTTTGGCACACTGAAGACCACTTGGCAATGGTTAGGAAGCTGGAGAGTTTTGATCACTAATTATAACTCTGCCATAATCGCATTACTGGGCTATTGACTTCTCCCTCACCCCATCTCTTTAACTGGCTCTGTCATTACATCCCTTGCAGATTTAAAAAATTTTTTTGGGGCAGCTGCCTTTCTATAAATGCTCTGTACAGCACAAGCTATGACGGGCCCAAACCTTCTAGGCACACAACAGAACAAACAATAAAAAAGCAGAATTAATAATAACAGTAATCATTAGCATGCAGTTGTGTCCCAAGGATAAAACATGGGGCGGCGTATATGTGCATTCAAACCTGGCATTCACAGTATTTCCCATTAAAAGATATTGGCAATTTAAATATTTCTGGTCATTTGCTCTTATTGTACTGACCACATTTCTAATTTCTCCCAGGCTCTTCCAAGAAAATGATTTAACATGCAGTGCAGACCTTCCATGTAAAAAGGACCAGCATTTTTAATTATAGTCATTTCACAGGATCTAATAGCAATAAGGTTCCCATAAATGTTCAGAATCTAACAAGCTTCACAGCACTTTGCAAAGAGTAGCCATCATTCAGCAGAAATGTTAGAATGCCCTTTATTCTCTTTCTCTATTTCCCAGCAAGCATCCCAGGAGAATCATGAGTTTTAAATTTGTTCAGGCATGAAGGCATTGTGTGCCCCCTGAGCCTTTGTATTATGATAATGCATACATAAAGGTAAGTTTTATTAATTGGAGCACTATCCACAGGGGCTACTACAACGAAGGAGGCAGCGGAAAGGCAACTGAATGGAAGGAGTGACTCTACTGAGCAGCGATTCCAAGATCCAAAGTTCAATCCTGATAAACTTCCCCTCGAACCTGCCCCTCTTTACCTGTGCATGGATTTAATGTGAACTGTTCCAGGCAGCACTAATTTTTAACAACTCACTCCAATTTATGACTTTTTTAAAAAAAATCAATACTCCAAACTCTCCTTTGTACTCACCTTAAAAATTGCTCTCAGGCAAGACTGGAATTCATTACTGTAGCCTTTGCATAAAATTACTTTGGGTTCACGCTCTGTGCCTCCCTAACAGCTCGCTCTGCCTTCCTAACACCACAAGCATATATGTGATAGATTTCTCAGTATTTTCCTCATTGCTGTCAAATTACACTCTATTTCACTCTTTCTTATTTGCATCTTTTTATATCTGTGACTCCTATCACTATTGCTTTCTTCTTATGTCTTTCCCCACTTCAATAGCTGAGGGATAAACAAGGATGTTTTGATGGTGCCAGATCCCATCTTCCAATCTTGCTACAAGCGCAAGCATGACTAAACTGTTGCAGAGCCTTTCCCCCGTCCCTACCTCCCCAAAGGTTTTGAGCGGGTGAGCTTCTTCACACTGGGAAACAAAAGCCTACATGACAAATGCCCTCTTGCTTTCTCGTCAGCTAACCAGGCTTTTGAGGGAAGGAAGAAAATAAAATGTGGTAGCAGGCTACTCTCCTGCTTCATTACTCATCTGCTCAGGAAGCCAGCAAACACATGCTCTGAAGACAATTTGTAAGCTCTGGTTTGTCAGAGGGAACATCATCATGAAAATGCTCCATGTTCACACCAGTAAATTAAAAAGACACCTTCATTGAGCAGATTGACCTAATTCTGCTTTCACACATTTCTAGTGGTTTCAAGTGAGACACCCAGAGAGCCCCTCAGGACAGAGACCAGTCCAAAGACAATAAATACTGGGAAGAGCCCTGTCATGTATCTTGTATCAGCATACGTGGAGAGGGGAGAAGGCAATTACTGGTGTAGGCTGGGGACTAACAAATAAGCCTTCAGACATACGATATGATAGAAACTCAATACAAACATGAAGTGTGTTTTTAGGCTCCTCCCTTCCTCCCTCAATCCCCCCAAATACAATAGGATTTTTTTTCCTAACTTAAATCCACTCAAAACAAAAATACCATAAAATTTGGACAGGTTAAAGTAATTCATTAGGTAGCAGGAAAAATTTGCACTCTAAGGAGAAAAAAGCAGGCTTTGTAATTTTTAACAGGCAAGTTCAGAGTTATATTAAGAAATAACAACAATAACAAAATTCCTTCTAAACCAAAACTACTTGTCTCCAACTTCATTTTGGTACCAAAAACTGAAATGTGGCATTTGGGCAAATCTGAAAGAAAATTTCTTTCCAGTTTCAGCCACTAAACATAAAGGAAGTTATTCGCATGGAACTTCTGTTGTACTAGAGAAAACAAGATATCAAATATTCTACAAAGATCTCTTTACACCTTCTTTCATATTAATTCAATGGAATAGCAAAGAGCAGGACCAATTAAAAACAAATGCTTTAAAATTTCTGCAGCTTCTTGGGTTGTTGCTTCTGTCTCTGATGCTCAAGCAGAGCCTTTTCACAGTTGAAAATGAAAACAGTTAAGAGGCTGTTTGCTCCTTTTTCTGCTGGAAACTCATTTTGTTTTGAGCTAAAGGGCACAAGCGAAGTGTAGCTAAAATAAACTTTTTAGGATCCGATGGCTGACAGCTCTAGTTTTTAAGATGTGGTTTGATGGGGTTGGGGAATAGAGTACAGTGACTTCAGGAAATTCAAGCAAAATCAAAGAAGGCATGAAATGGGCCTCTCCCTTCCATCCTGCTGTGTGGCTGGCCCAAATGTTCTGGGTATCCACAAAGCTGGCTCTGAGCAGCCAATAATTTTTGTGCGTCATGCTACAGAAAAGGGAACTGGCTACTCTTCAGACCCCTGTGTTTTGCAAGAGCTGAGCAGGCTTGGTCCCTTCCCTCCACTATGTTTCTCAGGGTATTATGTGTCTTGGAAACAGACTTCCTGTTGTACAGCATATGAGGGCTGGTAAATAAATCTGACAGCGCCAAAGCAGAGCTTGAATCAGGAATGTCTGTCTAATTCCACTAACAGTTCTGGCAAAGACATTGTTTTTCATATCATGCTTACACATACACATCTCAATAGCATCTGAGCACCCTGGTCTTTTGTATATTCACCTAGACACAAAGCAAAGTCTTCATATTTAACTGTATGTCCCCATTTAGCAAACACTCTACTGATCCAGTTGGAATGTGAGTATTCATAAGTCATCACTGAGCCTTCCCACACCTGCCACATATTTGAAAAAGAGTAATTTATTAACAAAAAGGCTTGCAGAGTTGATATCTCCTCAGGTAGCTCCAATCCTGCTGGCCCTCCTAACTATCTCATTGCTTCAGTAGAAAGCAATAAACAACATTCTATTTCCTGATCTGACAAGTAAGGGCAAATTGACTTAGAGAGTTTAATTACTTTTTTAAAAAAAATACTAATGCCATTGGTTGCCATGGCAATACATTCTCATTAGATGGAATGGAATCGGCAGTATTGGAGAAACAGTCTGTCTTTGTAACTGCTAGTCTTAAAATAAAATACAATTATTAACTATAAATACTTCTTGCTGTTTAGAACTGCAAATGCAACAGCCAATATGATAGTCAAGGAATGCTTTTGATGGACTGCTGCAGAAATTTGTGTGCTTATGATCCTATGGGCTACTGCTGCGGCAGTGGGAAAGGATAAAGCCCAAACGTTACTATTTGCGTGGCATATGAAAACAATGATGTGTAGGTTTGGAGAATTGGGAACGGCTCTTCACTGTCACAAGAGTGCAAAGTTGGATTACTCAGAGAGATATTCATACATATGTCCTGGTCTTAGTCTTTCCTAAACACTTGCTTAAAACAATTTAAACAAACAAACCAGTGACTGCAAATGCTTTATTGATGGAGGTAGTAAATAAAGCTTACCAACCACTGAACAGTCGGTCCGGAGCCTAACCAGTTATTGCCGCAAGTAAAGGCAAGGTCCAGCCTTTTGTTCTCATGAATGTGGAATCCTCACTTACTTCTCTCCAAATTGTTCTCTGCTTCTGGCTCTTCATATTCCTTCTCTCTTTTTCTCTCAGGAGTAGAGCTTAGGTAAAAAAATGTGTCTTGGAATAACTATCTTGGCAATGATTGACAAAGTAATAGACGGTCTGAATATAATCACTTCCACATATTGTGTTTAAATATGATGATATATCATTTAATTAATACAATTCTTTAGAGTGGAAAAAACCTACAGTTCTCCTTCCATCATCTCAGCTCTGCCCTTCAACAAACTGTTGATAGGTATACAAGAAGCATAACTCAATTTATTAGCGCTTTTTTTTTTTTAATTTTAATTTTTTTCCCCCCGAAGTGCTACTGAGAGCAGAGGTTATTCAGCTGGTATATTTTTGCTGGCTTAAGGTAGGTCGTGACTTATGCCACTTAATGCCTGTTTCCTCCAGAACCTTTAATTTTGAGGAAACAGGAGAGCATTTCAGGGGATAACATTCTCTATGTTTCTTTTATTATTTTTAAACCCATGTCAAAGACTTTAAAAGCCACAGCTTAAAGAATCTTTTCTCAAACTAAGACGTATTCATGCACAAGTAGTATGCCAGAAAAATGTTGAAGACTTTGAAGCTGTAGACAAATTCTTAATTAATAATCAGGTCCCCTGTCTCACACACATCTTGTACATTAAATGATTATGCTGAATTTTGGCAAGGGACTGTATGACAGGCATTAGGTGCATTAATTTAAATTAAATATTCCAATCTTTCTCTTCAAGAAAATTTTGCAGTGAATTGGGACTTTTGGCAAGACTAGAACCTCTTAAGCATTTTATGAGGCAGATTTATTCCATTATTTACTGTATATCCCAAGGACAGCAAAGAAAATGACATGAAACATTTGAAGCACCCAGAAAAGAAACACCAAAACAAAACAAGAAAATCCTCAAATTCTTTCAGTTGCACCTTTGTAATTTAACAATTTTAAAGGTAATAATTAAAATGGAGTTGCATAATGAACCTCAGACCTTGAAAGAAAGAGTAAAATGCCAACCCTAACTAAGGTGAGCAATGAGTTCTTGAATAGCACCCCTGCTACTTTTTTTTAGAACAATTCCAAAACAAAATCAAGAACAGATCAGAGCTGCAAAAACTAGAACCAAGGTTCTGCTCAGTAATGCTATATTCTGCAAAACAGTTTCAGGAGAAAAGAAATAATTATGCTGACTTATTATGTTAATAAATCAAACTTATTTTTAGGCTTCCAAGTTATGTATTTTTCCATGGCTAATAGGGAAGAACAGCATTTTCTTCCTCACAAACTCTTGGCAAGGTAAAAAGATGAAACTAACCCAAGATTAATATCACAGTCCTCTCTTTCAACTAACATTTCCCAAAATGACATTTTGCTGTTAAAAATTCATCTGGTAATGCTGAGTCCTTGTCCTTATCAAGCAACACATTGGGATTTAACACAGCTGAAATCGTTTCCCTTGCTATTATCTCTGGATATTTGTATTCTAATTACCAAATGAAAGAACATATGTCTAATGAATATATGGTGTCCGTTTCCCCCAGCCTCCAGAAATGCACAACACAGCATTTTATGTGGATTCTTTTTTTAGCTTTTACATTTTTATTCCAAAGCATTGAAATTGCTTTACAAAGTATGTGCATTTTCCCCACTTTACTGTTGACATATCCTGGGAAAAAGCAGTAGGACAGAGGTTACGGCGTAGTTTTCTACAGGAGGTCAGACTGGATGCAGTAACTTGAGTCCCAGACTAATAGTAAAAACAAAAGTGGACATGAAATTAGAACATAGCTATACCAGTGCAATCCATGCTTAGCTTCCATCAGCTGCTGTATTTCATGAAGAAGGACTGCAGTCACAGCTGCAGTAAATCAGTACCTCCACAGCAGCCAATTTATAACAGTGGGAAAAGGGACTCTGAATATTTCTGTTTTATTAAAATTCTGCTGTAATGAGCTGCATAGAGGAAGATTGATGCATCAAATACATTTTGGGCTCCTTTCTCTTTGGGCTGACTTGCAATAAATAAACCAGCTCTCATCGGTTGGACCAGTGCACACAGACCACAGTGAAGTACAGCAGGCTCTGGGTGAGTAACTATCTGCCATCCGTGAGTATAAACAGTACCACCTACCCGCGACTCCTCAGCAGCCTTCCACCAACCACCACCTATTTAAACCTTCTTTACGTTCTTTGTATAGGGTCTGGTCGTTCACACGCATCACTATTGTCTCTCCTAGGGAAAGAGCAGGCCACAGAAACCGTGTGCTGCTATCACGCTCTTCCCCAGCTCTGTTACGAGAGTCTGTTGTTCACCTGAGCTAACCAGCAAGTGGAGAAGTGCTGGAGCATGGTGACATATGGACCACGCATGACATTTATTTCCTAGAAATCAATATGGATGGCATTAAGGACGTGGCTAGAATGGCAACTCAGGAGATAGAAGAATAAAAGGAAAATGTATGGAGGGTCACACCTGGGTATCAGAGCTGGGACACCCACAGGTCAAACAGGCCCCTTGCCCAGAGGACCTTGCTTGTGAAAACCATAGAATCACAGAATCATTAAGGTTGGAAAAGACCTCTAGGATCATCAAGTCCAACTGCCAACCCGACACCACCATGCCTCCTAAACCATGTCCTGAAGTACCACATCTACACGGTTTTTAAACACCTCCAGGGATGGTGACTCCACCACCTCTCTGGGCAGCCTGTTCCAGTGCCTGACCACTCTTTCAGTAAAGAAATGTTTCCTAATATCCAATCTAAACCTCCCCTGACGCAGCTTGAGACCATCTACAAGCAGAGTTCAAATACAACACAGGAAGCAGTGAAATCATGGGATGGTGGGTTTCGTCAAAAACCTGTCAGGACCCAATTTATTTTCAGCTGTTTGAGCTTCAAGGTGTGGAGGTAACTAAGAAATTTTATGGCATATTTTTTAAGTATAAAATCCAGATTGTTCTGGAAGAAATAAATATTTGGTTTAAGATCAACCAGCTGGCCTATATTCTGGGGGGGAACACAACACCCCACCCCAACTTTTAGTTGTATTGATTTTGCTCATTGAGATAGCATTTTCTAAAAGAAAAAAACTACTTGCAGCTTAGAACTGGGGTTTGGAAGCCTGAGTTTTGTTCTGTCACTATATTTCTGAAAAGCTCTAAGAGGGCATGTGTGCTGATGAGGATTTTGCAGCTTTGCTTGCAAACATACAAGCAGACAAAAACATTTCCAAGTGTTCATAGCTTACATTTTTCAGGACCTGACCTGGGGATCCTAATGGTGAGGATGCATTAAAGGTGTAAAATTATCCCCTACATTAATAGCTTTGAAACTTTCTCCACTATCAAATTAAAAAGAAAATTATAACTGTATATACAACAGCCAAACACAAGAGATTTCCTGTGGAAGGCATTACTCTCTTATTTGCCATCTGGCATTGAGAAGAAACCTCTATGGACTTTGCTTTTTATGAAGACTAGGAAAGAGCTTGTCATACAGTGTAGAAAACCAAAATGGATATTGGATTGTTCCGTTAATTCAAAGGATGAGCAGATAGTCATGCAATATTTACCACTGAAAGGCAGAGGAAGCAATCAATAATATTTTCCCATGTGGGCCATTTTTCTCATTACATTATAGGACAAATCCAGGACTCCAAATACATGAAGCATGGATAAAATTCACCCCTGCACACAAGACCAGTATTAAGACCCATCTGCTTCTACTGCCCTGCTTTGAGGTTTGAACTCTTGCGCTAATTCCTCTGCACAGGAGTGAGTTTTGTCCAACAGATACTGTTTGCCCCGAAGTAAGAGCAGAGTACAGGCTTCTAAATTTCACCGTTAAGACTGCTTATGTAGGAAAAGATAACAAAGTTCAGTAGCTAGTGTTAAAAAAAAGAAAAAACCAAATCCTCACAAATCCAAACAACAAAAAACCGACCTAAACCATGACTTGCAATTTAGGAATAGTCAGTCTGCCTTAGATACATTAATCTGTTTACCTTCTATTTCTCATTCTTTCCCTACCTGCCTTCTTCCTCAAATCCAGATAGATTTATTCCTGGTGCTAACAAAAATCACCATCTTCAGCTAATTATTCCAAATTAAAAACAGGGGAAAGGAAGATCTAAGAAAGGACATGAAAATACCTAAACAGAGGCTATAAGAGGTAAATAGCCTTCATATTTAATTAACAACACCTGGGATCCCCAAAGAACTGGAATTAGTTTGTATGGTTTTCATAGCGTGCTCTGTACTTTTCAAAAGAAATCACACAAACAAGGTAGGTCAGATTCTGAATTCAAGTCTTAATGATAATTCATTAATAAAAATGCCATCCAGGAGCAGTTCATTATTTCACAGCTACAGGAAAGGAGAAATATGTCCAAGCTGCATGCAGTTCAAAAAACAAACACACTCTCTCTCTCGCACCCCCAAAATCTGTATCAAACCAAACACCCCAGTTTCAGAGTTTAGCAAAATCTCTAGGTTTCCTTTACTCATGAAAAATAACATTTGGCAAAATGTCATAACTTCGCTTTATGCTGCTGCTTTGAGGGTTGCAACAATATAGGTATTCTCTTGAAGTGTCAATTTAATTAATTTCACAGTCCTTTTCAAACTTACCCCTATTGCCAGCAGCCCTGGTACTTGAGCAAAACAAACACAGAACTCCTAGAATGGAAAACCTGCTACTTTTCCTACTTTTAAAAAGAAGCAACCAAACAAACTCTCATTTCAAACGCTTAAAAAAAACAAAACAAAAAAAAAGTGATGCAAAGAAGAGTCTAGTACAGCCATCTGGGCCCCACTAATCACACCACGGTCCCTCGGGCTTGCACTTCCACAATTCTGACTGATTTCAGCCTTTTGCCTCTGAGCCCAAGGAGAAGTGAACTACATTTACACACAAGGCACAAATAATCTCATATAATTGTTCGTGGCCTGTACTGAATCCCATAAAGAAGGGCTCTTTATTTGGAAAGTTGTAAGAAAGATAATGAGGGATAGACTGCAGTTGCTCTTTTAATTAAACCAAAAGTTATTTTGATGGGTGGCTGTTCCACTCATATCCGTACGGAGGAACACTGTACTTTGGTGTTGAAATAAGAAGAAAGACTACATTGTCATGCAAGAGATGGAAGCCATTTAGATTCATCATGTACTCTGTACAGCTAAGGCAACAAAATCCTTGACTGCATAAATTACCCTACAGAAACAACCATTCCAGGTAAGGCCGCAGAAACCTGAGCTTTCCAGATGAAGAACGGTTGCATAGCAAATGCAGGTGCTCCAGGTAATGCATTTTGCCCCTGTGTTGCATTTTATCGCTAGACAAACTAAGGCATCTTCCCCCCAGTCTTCAGGCAAGCACCTAAATGCAGTCTATTCATTTAAGCACAGCAGTGACAACATAATGTGCTTGAGGTTTATGCCCTCAAGTTTTGCTTCTGACAGCTTATCTGTCTCCTGTGTTGGAGGCCTGAGAACTGCTGAGAAGAAGGAGGTAGTTGCATCTTGCTCTTTGCTCAGCTAAAAAGCAAAAAAAGAAAGTACATTGAGTCTCTCTGGTTCATTCCTGGCTTATCTTCCATGGATGCAAAATTAAGGCTACATCTCTTATCCTTTGCAATCCCTGCCTACCAGATGCTTTGGCCACAGCATTTTGGTACACAGGAACGCAACGGTACTTGCTTGTCATTAACATTCTTGTCCTCAATACCGAAGAGAAGATGCACACCCCAGCTGAAATAATAGTTTCTTTTTCCCTCCTTTCATTGAAATTTGCTATCTTTGAATGTATGCCATCATCAATAATATTCTGACTGATGTAAAGGGATCTTCTGTCATAGAAGCCAAAGGCCATCATCACTGAAGGGCACGAGTCATACTAACATTACCAATACAGACTGTTCAGCTGAGCTTTAGTGTCATCAGAGTCACACAAGGGCACAGGGCAGCACAGTGTGTGCTTAGAGTTCAAAGAGAAAGGTGCTGCAGGTCTCACGTAAAATCTTTTTCAAAATGTGTGGGTGGTAACTTCTTCACATGCCAAACTGTTCAGTCATTCAAGTTTCCTATCAAAATATAAAGCATATATATACACAACTAGGAGTTCATTTTGGAAGTATTGCCAAGATCCTTTTGTTCAAGAAAAATATCTTTACATACCCAACAAATAAGTGAAATTTTGCCATTGCTTTCTCCTGCGAAACAAAGAAATAAAAAGCAGATTCAAGGATACAAAGACATTTTATAGATGTGTGTCGTTTTTGTTGGACATTCCAACCTGACTTTTTTCCATAGTTCTGAAAGACTTAAGCTGGTGATGTTTTGGCCTTTTTTCCCCCTCTCAAACAAAACGCTGCATTTTTCCATGAGCTGCACATGTTTAGCTTCAACATACTCTTTTCTTTTTTTTTTTTTTGGTTAAAAGCTTGTAAGTTTTTCAATTTTAAAAAATTTTGATCCAAATCTATTTTTCATGACATGCTAAACACTTAGCCCAATTCTCACAAATGCAAACGTTAACAAAAAAAACCAAACCCACAACCCAAAACTCAACATCCACTCAGAGCTGTAACAACAGAGCTACCTATATCTATCTATCTCTCCATCCATCCATCCATCCATCCATCCATCCATCCATCCATCCATCCATCCATCCATCCACTCTACATGCCCCCACCCACCGAAGTCTTTAAAACAAGTCTCCATTTAAAGCTAAAGAGACAATGAAAGACTAAATTCATTTCACCTGAGACATCTCAAGTATTTAATTAAAAATCATCCTCGGACATGCTAATCCTGACTTAGGTTTAGTTTTCAGTCTCAGAAGAAGAAAGTGATTACTAATACAAGCAAATCAACATTCTGCAGCAATATGGTACCTCAAGTGTATTTATAAACAGGAAGGTATTATTAAAAAATAAAGAGCTCCCAAGCTCAGACTAAGTATGCAGTTAGAGCTGATTATGAAAGTGCCACCATCATAAACTCGCCAAGAGAGATTGCTGAACCAGTACCGAGAACTGTTCTGGTCCTCAGGAACAAGGGGGCAATGCTGCTGTTCCCTTCCCCCAGGCCTCCCAGGACAAGGCTTACTGCTCAGACTGCAAAGTGTCAGAATTAATTTCATGTGGGCCCACACATCCATTCTGGGATTTAACCTTTGTCTTTCACTGGTGGAAGGTGATAGCTGATGAGATCTGCTTCGGGATTAGACAAGGGAACATAGGGGGGTAGCGCAGTGTATTAATGCAGCAGGAATAACTAGGCAAAGAATCCAGGCTGTGCTCCTTCCTCTTCACTGCGCAAGTGTGGCAGCCACTTCTCAGATGACTTCACTGCTTTCTCGGCACTGAGCACTGATTTTGTTTGATGGAGGAGAATTGCAATAAAAAAATGCTGGTTTTACGAGTTTTAAAAAAGCTTTTTTTTAACCATTTTTACCATTGAAAATGGTATTTTTATGCAAAATGGAATTACCATTAAAAATCGCAATAGCCATACCAATAAGGGTCAGACGGCTTCTTCTTGGTATTTTTGCAAGGTATAACTAAGGCTATGAGAGATGCTTGTGTCATACGTAGTAAAAACTGAGCATACCTGAAGGACACAGGGTCAAACCCTCTTCTCTGAAAAGAAAGCCATTTGGAGCCAAAACGTCTGGATTTATTTTGTTTTACAGTCCATTGCTCTAAGGTGGTGTGAGGGATAAATCAATCCATTTTAAAATATTTTCTGGCATTATTTTTCACTCACATGCATTAGCATAATCTAGTTTGATCACAGTTCCAGAAATTTATGGCTCTGAACAATACTTCTAACACCTTGACTCAAAAAGGATCTTCTTGTCAGCATTCTTCCTTCATTTGCAAGGACAAGGTGAGGACAAAGCCTGTTTCTCTGAAACTGTTTTCCTTTCCTGTCATTAAAGGCAACGCTACAGAGCAAGGAAGTGGAGTAGAAAAGAGCAGACATCTGGCCACACATCATTATACAGCCCTTTTGGGAGGTAGGCGATGACCAAGAGTCACCCCCTCCGAGCTCTGGCTCCACTTCTCCAGAGGCTGTGGGACTCCAAGCCCACCCAGCCACTCCTTCTGAACAAAACCACTGCTAATTATTGCACCTCCAACACATCGCGGAAAAACCCCGCAGCCTGCAAACTTGTTACAACTGGAATTATCTTTAGCACAGTAAGCTGAAGTCATTAGTTATTTATTCCCTGGCAGTGTAGGTGGATAATTAGCGCATAATTTGAGGTTTTCTAGGCATGACAGCCTGCTCTGATAGCTGCCCCTAGCCCTGATTAAATCTCTGCCTCAGATCTCATAGCAGCATCTCATGTGAGAAAATTCCAGGCTCTGCCAATATCAGGTTGCTGTCTCGCAGTTTGAAACCATCGCAAATGTTTTGGGGCTTTTTTTGTTTTTGAGGAAGACCTTTCTTTTTTTCTTCCCTTTTTCCTGAAGCTTTGACTAAACGTTGCTTTGCATCCAAAGCACCTGTGAGAACGTGGATGCGACTGCAGGGGAATGAAAGGGATATTGCACATGAGGCATCAAGATAGCGTTATGAACAGAAACATGCACAGGCTTAGGCAAAGAAAATAAATATATCTGCGTGCTAGAAAAGGAAAAGTGAATTCGGTGTATGGAGTGTATTAAGACTGCTCTATCCCACGCACCATGGAGAACACGCAGGAGCCGGTATAACGCACCCAGTCTGTGTGCCCAGATTTTCTGCCTCCTACACCACAGCGCCCGGCGCCTCACAAGAAAGCCTCCTGGACTGAGTAAAAGCAGTCGTCCGGCCATTGTTGTGCCAGGTCTGCTTTCTGGGGAGAGAAAGGCTGTGCAGGCCATCTCCAGCTTCTCCCTGGCGAGCAGCTCTGGGGACACTCGGGTCCCCACAGCACGACTCGCCTCAGAGTCAGCCGCAGGCCTGAACAAAAAGCTTATTAAAGCTGTGGTTTTTTGGGGTGTGTATGCGGGACTTTTCCTCCAGCCCCTCAGGAGATAACCTTTCCCCGTTCCCCTGAGGGCGGCCATGAGCTCCCTCCCCGCCTCTTGCTGGCCCCTCCTCTCTCTTCCAGAAGCTTCCCCGGAGCCTCCTGCTCCAGGCGTCCTCCATCCCCCTCGGGCGGGAGCGCTGCGGGGAGGGCAGCTGCCCTGCCGTGCCAGAGCCAGCCACCCTCGCAGGGACACAGTGACAAGGTGGCCGGCTGTACCGCGGCTGCTGCTGGGGCAGGACATGGGGGCCCTGCTGCCCACACAGAGGGCCCCTCCATCCTGAGGGGAAAGCCCTCAGCAGCCGCCTGCTGGAGGCCTGGTTCCGAGCGCTCGTGTGCCCTCAGTGGGGTTCGAGCTATGTCCCCTCCTTACCCTGAGATACACCCCTGCTTTTCAGCCTCGCCCACAGTCCCAGGGCAGGCAGACAGCAGCGGCTGGGTTTAATGAGATATTGATTTTGCAGATGACAGCAGTGGTGGGGTTGCCGGTTTCTGCCTGCGGCGCCCGGATTTGGTTGCTTATCGTAAGCGAGATGGGCAGATTTTATACATTGTGCTTGGAAAGGTCACAGCTCTCTGAAGTCTGCAAGCTGTATTGTCATCCCCTTCATTCCTCGATTCACTAAATGCCAGTTAGCTGAGTGGCCTCTGGCAACAAATTAAAACCAGTGGGATAAAATGGACCGTAACCTCTGATTCAGAGTGGGGATTCTGTACAGATATTTATTTAAGATTTTTTCCGCTCCCATAAAATACCAGAGTCCTTACTGATTCTCTCTCCACACTGCATCTCCTCTCTTGTTCCCATTTTCTTACTGTTGGTGCTCTGCATGACAGCAGAGGGATGAACAACAGCAAAGCCCAGCCCAGGGCCCACCTGAGACCCCACATTTCTGTATCTCACCAAGTGTCAGATCTCTGGTCCCATGGACCTTCCCTGACTGCCAGGACCAGCATGATGAACACTCAAGGGGGAGCATAACAGGAAGGAAAATCTGACCCAGTTTCATGGTCAAAAGAAGAAAGAAAAGAGGTGTCTGACCACTGCTCATATTGTTAGGCTACTGGGGAGACTTTTGGTTTTGGTTTTTTTTTTTGTTTGTTTGTTTTTGGTTTTTTTGTTTTTTTTTTTAAATTCACAATCCCTTCAGAGTGATTTTTGGACACTTGCAGAAGCTGTCATGGCAGGTAGCTTCGTTATTTATCTGAAAACTGCCTCACCTGAGCAGGTCAGCTGGAAGGCATCCTCACAACGCAGGAGACACAGGATAGCTGTTCTCACCTTCTCTGTCTCCCAGCCTCCCTCATACACAGACTGAAGAGCCTGCCTTGGGTACCACCAGGGATAGAGGGACTTCTGGCAATGGCATTATCTAAATCCCTCTGTTGATATAGATTTGATAAAGGCATCCTTGACAGAGCCTGGCTTTCGGAGTCCAGTCCAACACCTCAATCCATAGATAGTCCACAGATGTTGAACAGAGGTCACCCCAAACTCCCATCACAAAATAGTACCTCTCAGCATCTTAATAAATACAATTCTTTCCTTGGACTGATCCCTTATTCCATTTCAGGGGCTAGCTTGCAGAGGACAGGTTCATTTGCTAATACATGAATCATTATTGCTTTGAGCCTCTGAGCTAGCATTTTTATGAGCACGTTTCAAAATGTATTTGATTGCCATTAGAAATCATTTTGGTTCACACTTGACAACCAGGCCAACCTAAGCCAATATGCTCTGCCTGGCACTGTGAAAGGATGTTGTGAGAATTTAATTACTAACTGCAAGTTACTCTGCATATGGTGAATTTTAAATGTACTATTTCTTTTAATTTTTTGCCTCCAAGATAAAAACACCCAGTTGTTTAACTCCAGTTTATTAAGATTTCTATCTAGCAGCCCTGTTAATATTGTTTCACATTATACACCCTACAGAGAACAGCATGCTGCCTTTTCCTATACATGCACTGCTTGCAGACCATAAATGCCATCCAAGCCAAAGCGAGTCCTCTTTGCCCTTCTGTAAGCCTGGGCTACACATTAGAGATTAGAGTTAATTCACTGCCTTCATGTAAGAAAGCTTTTGGAAAAACATTTATTTTATGTGATAAGGTACACCAACACATCACTAGAACAGAACTTCGTAGTTCAGGCAGCAAGAGTCTCACCTTAGGGAAGGGAGGGAGAGATGGTGGAGGTGTAGACTGTAAAAATACATCTGAATTAGTTTAAATCCACACTCTTTACTCCTCCTTTTCTGGTATTATGATGGTGCTGATGCTGTTCTACTGTTTGGTTCCTATAGACTTTTGTGACATGAAAGCTCTATGATATATGTCACACTGATACATACACAGAGTAACTCAGAACCTTCTATTGAATCAGGTTTCATCAGCATGTTAAACAAGAGGAGGAGGATGATTTTTTTTCAGAATGTCTCTTATTGATACATGCAATACAGCATAAAGCCCATGAAAAATTCAGCCCGTGTATGCTTCTCCTTCTACCCCGTGCTCATACCCAGCATTCTTTCCAGTGAATTGACTAAAACACCTTGGGTCCCACTCTACGTGTATATTCCCTTGAGCATTTTCCCCTGTGGAATATATAGTGTGCAGCACACTCTCCACTGTCCACCAGCTCCTTTTCACCTCCAGGAAAGCTCGGTGTTGCGGTCTGGGTTGCCCTTGTTAGGAACCTGGCACCATACCTTTTATTAAAACCTGACTGCCAGGCCCACAAAGAAGCAGGATACCAGTTCAACCAAGCTCAGCGTGCAGTAGAAACAGGGAAAGTATGAAAAGAAAGCAGAAGGAGAATTTGAGGTGGGAAAAGTACTTTTCTCCAGGTGGTAAAACAACATATATGTTTACAGTTCAGCTCCTTCCCCTTGTCTTTCCATACAACAGACACCTCAGTGCATAGAGCCTCCTTTAGGACAAACTTTTTCCACATTCAGCAGCATGGACTGCCTTAGATACATCTTCTTACCTGGAAGAGCTGCATGCTTACAGGGATGGAAAAATAAATCATTAAATAGATCTAGAAACCTCCCTCCTTTTGGTGGAATTTTTTTTCTCTCCGTGGTTTGAATTTCAGTGCTAATCTGCTTTCTTTGTGAAGTTTTTATCTTGAGCTATTCAGATTGGAGGGCTGGATATCAAGAGCGTGATTTAAATTTATTGTCGAACAGAGAAACTGCTGTGGATGGTGAAAAGCAAGACTGGAAATCTGGAGTCGTAATGCCAGAAATAGAATCATAAAAACTAATTTAGAACCAGCATCCAAAGCAGCATCTGCTGACTTTCACCTCAATATAAAACTGAAGCTGCTTCTGAAAAACCCGCTCTCCCTAGATGACACTTCTCTTTGGAGAAGGACTTGAAGGGTTTTGGTAACGTGCTACTCGAAGGAGAACACCACTGGATTAGAAATGACCTGGGAAAAATATACTGTGTAAATGTGGACTACCTGTTCTGTAGGCCAGCAAGTTACCATTATACTTAATTGTGGGTCTGAGGGGGCACTTTCTCACCCACCATGTTGCATTCAGTTACAACTCATTTCCCCACAGCTTAACTGTATCTGCTGAGAATTAAATCCAAAACCTCCACTGCAGATCATAAGCCACTTTTCCCTGCGTGTGTGAATAAAGGAGGAAGCATGTCTTGCCATTGCTTCATTCAAGAAACACGATATTCACTCCCCTGTTTTGTTACAGACTTTCACTTGTGAACCCCTTCATTCAGGCTTTTTGCCTTACTGGCTTTAGACCCTGATCTTAAATTCTGGAGAGAAAGGGAGAAGGAAAGAGAAAAATGAAAAAAAGCTCTTTGCTCATCTTTTCCCTCCAGACAAAGCCATGAGTGTTGAGGAGCCTGACATTCTCCTCAGTTAAGTGTTTAAAACAAGCTAGGATAAACTCAGTCCTTATCCTCCCCATACTGCAATTCCTCTTCTTTGTGAGGTGGAAGACACCTTACAAAGGTATTGCAGGAACAGAGTCATTGGTGTTTGTGACACATTCAGATATATAACAAAGAGAGTCACACTGGTACTTAGAAATTTCTGCAGGTACTGTGATAGGCTTCTGATAGTTTACTTTTGTGCCTCTCCTTAGATTTTAATTCTCACTCTGAAATGCTTGAAGGAACTGGAGTGTACTTTTCAAAGCAGAAATGAAGATCACCAGCTTACTTTCTATGCTTGCCACTTCAACAGTTCTTTGATTCTCATGCTTAGAAAACCAAAACAAATCCCAAAACCTGTATTTTATTTTTTTCCTTGGTGCTGTGAGTTGCAAAGTTTGCTTGATACCCCCTAGTTCTCGTGAGTGCAGTAAGCACATTAGACCTCCCAATTTTCAGGAAGTCCTCAGGCCTGGGGTGAATATTAACGAGTTAGGAGCCTTGTTTTTCTAAGCAGCCAGCATTTTTGTACTTGTTTGGGATGAATCCTCTGCTGGTGTACAAAAGAACGATTCTGTGAGACATGATGAAGCTGTGTACATTTACCTTAAACTAAATTTTTGGCCACATTTATCAATGCATTTCAAAAGGAAAGAAAAGAACCCCCTAAAAGTCCATTGTCTTGCCTTGGGCTCAGGCAAAGAAGTTAAGAAAGTGCTTGAAAAACCTTAGTTCTGTAAGGTTTTAAATAGGTTTAATGGTTACACAGAGTGCCCTTCTACTAAACCCAGTGAAGCACTGGCATAAAGAAAAAAAACAGCCTTATGTCACTCTGGCCTGATGGATAGCGAAAAGGGTCTCTGTAACTGTTTCAGACTTAAGAAAGGAGCTTTGGCTCCAGGATCAAAACATAAAGCAGGCTCCTAAGAGATGAAAAGTGTCCTGACTTCTTTCTGATAAGACTGAACACAACACAAATCCCTCACTGCCCCTCAGGAGCCCACTGAAGCTTTGAACTTCATTTCTGTTCAGAAAAAAAAGGTGGCATAATGCAGTATCCTGGGCCTCAGTATTATGATAACGTGAGACTGTGAGGGAAACACATGGCTTGGATATGCTAGGATGCATTCTGAGGATTTTGAACAAAAACTCCAACAGAATAATTCAAAATGTACCTTTCCAAAGAAAAAGGAAAAACATTTTCAAAATACCTGTGTCACTTTAATGAGCCTACACTCCGCTCTCAAGAGTAACTCAAAATGACCTATACCATGTAAAAAGAGAAAAACTGGATTCAAAGTTACTTAGGTTCAGATTCACAAAAATTAGCTCTTTACCTTTACTGAGTCGGACCTCAGCTGATCTGCTTGACTTGCATTTTGCACCCTTGATGCAGATTCTCTTCTCATAACTCTCTGCCCTTTGGTCAGCAAGATAAGAATGTGAAGTGTTTGTCTAGCCTAGACCTCCTCTTGCAGTGTGAGAGTGGCCAGTCAGGTCAGCACCTCATTTACCCAGAATCATCCTGAATGGGCCGAACATCTTGCTAATTGCTTTTTAACACAAAACCATCAGCCTTGCAATGAAAATAGCAGTTTCTGCAGTTTAAACAACTCATTTTGCTGTTTAATTTCCTCCTTCTTGCTGATAGGTGGCACCATTTTCTTCAGAGAATGCCAACGTTTGAAGCGCATTGAGAATTTCAATAGGTTTTTGGCAAATGTTTCACTGCTAATGCACTACGGCACCAACACATGTGTGTTTTGGAGCTCTGTCAACAGATTAGACAGATTTCACTGTAATAAACTGCAAAAGCAGAAAAATCTTTCCTGAATCCTGATTAAAATCTCTTTATTAAAGCTCATTTATTCATGTAAAGAACCCAGGGCCTTCTCACTTGGTAAATTGCTGTATGTCTGTTCATGCTTTCCAGGTTGGACACTGCAGCTCCGGCTCTCATGTTTAACTCCCGCTTTTCCAGTTCAAGGAAATCCTGATATGCCTCGTCCTTCCCTTATTGTCCCATTTGTGTAACTCCAAGCTACGACGCTAGAACACAATCTTTTCCTCAAGAACTTTTTCTGCCCGCTGGGCCCACCCAGGGAGTCATGTCACAGCCTCCATGGTCAACAAGATAAAAGGCCATTAGGAAGCTCTGCTTGGCTTTTCTAAAGCCAATAACAGGCTCTTAAAAATTGTAGACATGGTCTAATGAATGTCACATCACTTTATTGGCTGCTCCTTTGCCCCTAAGTTCTGTAAATGACAGGATTATTTTTATTAGTTGGAAGGCTCCTTTTTCCAATGCAGGTCATCTACATCAGTAACACACCGGAAAATAAGTTACACGATTACATTAGGGAAATAGGATGATGGAAGGAGGTGAGAACTCCCTAAAAGGAAAGTCAGAGAATATGGTTATCAGTACAGGTGAGCTTGTGATAAGAACAACACAGTCCAGAAAAATGTTGCACTAAATTTGCATGAAAAGGGCTGTGTTTTGTTTGCTGGTGCTTAGGATTATAGTTGGCTTTAGGCACTGAAATAAGTTCTTGGATTTGTTCACAGGCTAGGAATGTTTCACAGATTCTAGCATAAAGAGGGGTTTTGTTCGTTCTTTTTTTTTTTGTTAGTTTTTGTTTTTACCTCAACATTACAGACAGGAAAATACCTCAGTCCTTATTTTCTTGTTTTAAATTCCATATAACCAGTCAGGATGCAAAGGCAAGTCTAACTAATACAGGTGCTCAACTACATTACAGTAACAAGAGACAGCCAAAACAAAACCAAACAAACAAAAAAACCAACAACCAAGCAATGTATAGGCTGAAAAATCATTATCACTGCTACTTAGTGCTCAGTGACAGGCACATATTCATGATTCATGGTTGATTCATGAAGATTTATTGATCAATAAAAAGAAGAGGGGTGGCTACATTCATGATACACATTCTTTCACAGTGAAAAAACTGAGATTTAGGATAACTTCTGCAGTACAAATGTTATCAGATGCAGAACTGCTGACAAAATATTTATATGAACCTAATTTTGCTGGATATCATTCACAAAACATTCATTCTAGCAAGCATATGGTACCTTTAAAGGTGACGTTTCTCCTTCCAAGAAATGCTGGCTTGATTATAATGGGAAAGTAAGTTCACAGAGTACCTCGGCTAGCAAGAGAGCAGCGTTTCTACATAGAGTCCTCGAGTGTGGATTCACAACGAAATGTCTCACATTACAAAAAAGACTGATCCTGGAGACGGAGCTAGATTTGCCAAGGCTGATTCACGCTATTCCTTCTGAGGCCAGCTGTATTGTTGCCCACCTGAAGACTACAGCCAACCCTGCTTCCTCTGGCTAAATCAGGGAATTGCTTAACAGCTGCTCCTCAACTTACGCAGTCACTGTGCTTGTAGAAATTGGAAGGGAGAAAGCTCATGCACTCTGGTCTCACCCAGTTAATTCAACTGAACCAGAGGTGGGCAAGAGTCAGGAACACAGAAGCATGTCCCAGTCTGATCGCACAACTGTAGCCCACAGGTGGGCCCTACGGCCCCCGCCTAGGAGGAGGAACAGGGCAGGGAGTTCTTTCTAGCAGAATGAAAAAAGGTGTCTGATCCTTTCTCAGGTGCTCTGTGCTCTTTGATCACAAATTGTAAACTTTGTGTATACACACTAACAGAGGAGAAACAGTCTGGCTGAAATCCAAAATCAATGTTAAAACCAGTAATGTATGTTTTATACTGCTGAGCAGTTCAAGAACCCAATCAGTTCTCACCATGCTCACACCCAATCCAATATATGACACAGAGCATCTGCTTGCGCTTTTTCAAAGTTGTCTGCTGGTGATACAAAAAAAGCATGACACTCAATCGGTTCTGAAATATATTTTAAAAGAGGATGACAGGGGTTAAACTAACTAAGAAGGGTGTTAAAAAAGAGTTGGCAGCAGTTATTCACAGTTTTTCACCAAAAGAGAACTACAGGGCATCCTATGGAATGAAAAGCAGAGATACTGACTCACAGCGTGCTCTTTATTACAACAAGGTGTTGTGACATCCAGAGGTATAAGTGGATTAGATACATGCAGGCCCACAGTGGTCATTAAATCCAATAGGTGGGTTGGTGTGTATAGCCTCTGGCTTGGGAAGTCCTTACCTTTTGAAATTAGGGGGAGATATATAATGAAAGGATCATTCTGCGTTTTTCCCTGTCTCCTATTTCTTTCTTCTAAACATCAGTTATTGACTGTTTTCAATGACGAGGTGCTGGGCTGCACAGACTTCTGGTAGAAGTATGACAGTATAGAAGGGAGTTCATAGCACTTCATATCCCCTTTCTATTGCAGATAGGGGCAGATAAAAGTGACTTTGGAAGCAGAAAAAAAAAATCAAGTCAATAGCAATATCACGAGCAGGTCTGTAGATAGTAATTGCTGTAGTTCCCACAACTTCCTTGGCTGCAGCAGAGCAATGACATTTTATATCATCTACAAATCTGGCCTCTCTATCGATACAGGCCAGGTCACAGAGTGTGGAGTATCCTTCAGTCCTTTGTATTAACTAGGCAATTGGGGAAGGGTAAGCTGTTCCATTTCTTTGGTTGCAGGAGTGTTCTTTAGGACAGTAACACCTCAGTGACAAATCAATTGTGCTCTTACACATTTGAATTGCTAAAACATAGCTCCAATGCAAAAATCCCAGAAAGAGAACACTTTCATCATCAGCTTCCTGTCTGTGGTTTGGTAGCATATTTTTCCCCATGGCCTAATGATTCCAGGAATGGTGATTGCAAGGTCAGAATTTTTTTACGGGGATTTTTTTAATCTATGTTTGAACGCTTCTTGTGGAGCACTTACTAGTCCCACGGGACCATACAAGAACAGAGCTTGTATTGCTGTGTGGATTGGTACCTGCAAGCATTACACGAGGATGTCTTTTTACTGGAATGGCAAGACAAGCCTTCCCTCAGGTCTAGCAGTCACAATGCAATCGTAATCTGCGCTGTTGTCAGTCTAGTTTTGGATGTGCGCACTCTGGGGCCAAGTCTCTAATGAGTGCGTGGTGATGCATCTCCTCTGACATGCACAGACCTCATCCCCTTTAGAACAGCTTGCAATCTGCTGCAGAGTGTGCTGTGCTCATCTCAGAAATGGGCTGATTACCTTTCAGAGCAGATTATGCACAATCTAAATTTTCAAATGCACTTATATTTTGCTTTTCTAGTTTTTCCTTTGTGTGACAACTTTGAATTTTAAATACAAGGTGTCTAAATATACAATAATACAAAAAAAATGCAGCTCATGTCAGCAGTAAAATGCACAGGAATTTATTAACTTTTCAAGTGTAAATACAAATTGATTTGATGATGCGCCATATGATGAAAAATTATTTGCAGTCACAACTTGCCTTCCAATTGTTGCATTGTTTTTTTAAATTAAATTTATTACAAAGTTTGAAAACGGGGCAATATTTGTTGGTGGGCATTAGAAAAGTGTAACCCTATGAAAAAGTTATATGTGCCTCTATTCGTCTTTGAAGAACGTTCTTGATTCAGAAATTCTGTTCTTCAAAATCAGATTGCCATATATCACTTCACTGGGGTACTTATAAGCAAATATTCCTGGCCAAAGAAAGCACTGTTTTTACTTAGGGCTACTCATGAACTCAATACCTTTAGTTACACATTACTAAGTCTTTTGTATTATAAATCAACGTATTTTGTGAAACCATTCTAAAATCCATTACAAGGTACTAAAGAGGTCACTGTAAATCTCTTTTTCTAATGCCTTTGATGGCTGGGGCATTGTAAAGACACAGCTAAAAGTCTTCATACAGGATAAGCATCCCAGATCTTTATAAGGACAAGATATTTTCAACAGTTATGAGAGTAAAATAGGGAGATTGTTAAGAGAGAACCTGAAGCTAATTGGTTACATTTTTTTCAAACATGTAAATATTGATGTGCTTTGTGCCAAATTCACTGAGAGTTATTAACTATATCATTTCAGTGTTTACTCCTTGAGCTCCCTTAGTTGACTCGGTAAGCAGGCTCCATCTCGGGCAGAAATCAGGGCATTAGTATTTCAAGAATATCCTTGTTACCACACAGGAAGCTATAAGTGCATGATGCACGTACTCCAGTAGATCATGGTGCTAATTAATGTGTTTTCCATGTTCAGTAGTTACAGCTGTCACCTTAGGTCCACTAATGTCACACACATACAAAAGAAGTCAAATGCAAAAAAAAAAAAAAAAAAAATAAATTTAGAGATACACACTACAGTGGTCTCTTGAATAGGTATTTCTGGTGAAGGAATAGAAAAATATGTTAAGTTTGGGGTTCTTTCCAGAGAGAACATAATATTAAGTTTACTTTGGTGGCATCCAGATCTAGAGACATGTGAAGACCTGATGATTCCTTGGTTTCTACCCAGCTTGTTAGCTAGTTCCTCTGATTTGCAATGCCATCTATTATCTGTGGCATGACCTCGCAGCCGACTTTGATTAGCAGTAAGTAGCAGGCAGTCAAAATAGCAGTCAAAAATGGAACATCATTGCTAGAAACATTTTCAATCAAGCAAATTCTGACAGTTGTTCTTCCTCCCAAAGCCTTTCATGAAAAAAACAAAGATATTTGTTTCCTAACTGAATAATAACATGCCAAACACCCTCTGAACTCCAACTTCTATTAAAGTTCTTCTTACATCCCAACTCACTGAGTCCCGAAACAGGCCATAATGTGCTTTAGCATGGCTGTTAATGAACCATTTCAAATGAATACTGGATACTGAAGGAATTACATGCTGTGTAATTGATCTAAAGAACAGATTAGGACTGGTGCTATTTCATTAAATCTTATTAGCTCTGGCTTAAGTGCTTAAAATTGCAGCTGTCCTATGTCAGATAGATTACACCCCTTGTCACACGGCAAGTGAGGGTTTCATCTACTAGACCACAGTTTTTAAAAAGGAGCAGGCTAATGAAAAGAAACGCAAAGCTTCCAAAGGACTGTGAAGGCCTGATCTTCAGACACGCCAAACCCCAAATTATTCACGGAAATGAGACAGATAGTTCAACACTTTCAGAATATGTATGAAGAACTGTTGTTTGTTTCCATATTTTTGTCTTAGATCACTTCCATGGGACCAGAGTTTAGCTTTTTGGTTGTGGGACAGTCATGAAGAGTTCTCACGCCTCATCGATGAGGACAATATAGATCTTTATGTAATTGCAGTGGAATCCATTGGGTCCATCAGCACCTTTTTTAGTTCTTCTTTCTCTTAGTTACTTTCCACTGGAGGTCGGCACGCCTTAGGAACTCGTGAGCCTATAAAGCTAGAGGACAATTTTGGCTGAGCAACAAATGGCTTTAATCAACCCAAGAATAAATTCACCTTGGAAAATTCACCTTGGAGATAGGGGTTTTGTTTCCCCTCACAGGACTCAAACTAATTTTTAGGGATCTTGACATGCTTACAAAAGTATTTCTTTACTGGTTTACCTTTGACAGCAGTGTACTAGACTTGATGTTTCTTATCACCTTCTATTCTTCTGTCCTAGGACCTAGTATTTAACAAGGCATAGTACAGTATATTAAGTACTTTTGCATAATATCTGGACTGCTGCAGTGTGGGAAATGACTGAAAATTTGAAACAACATTAAGCAGGACTTCAGATTGTACTAATGGGTGAAATACTGACAAAACACTCATAGATTTTGGTTAAAACAGATAATACCCAAAGCTTTCTTAATTATTATTCCTATTATGAGAGAATATTTAAGAACCTCTCTCCCACATACAGAGTCACCATGTTAATACCACAGTGGTTCAGACAGACTAAAGTAAAAAGAATCCAACAGATGTATTTCTCAAATATATAAAATTGTTTCAGCAAATCTTAAAAAAATGGCAATCACAGAAAATACCAACTCCACCTTTAAGAGTTATGTGAATTCTTTCGTATTATTCTGTAAACCTCAGAGCCATTCAACTACCACAAAAATCTGCTTTCCTTCTTATGCTGAAAGTCTGGTCCTTGCAAGCCTTCTGCAACCTGTGGCCTCCACACTCAAAGCTTGCCAGGCCTGACCACTCTCAGACAGGCGGTGAGGCCACATTCGAATGCTTTGCACTGGGCACCAAAAATATGCAGTAGCGGAATTCCAAGGACAAGCAATTCTCATTCATTACAGTGGCATCAGAGCGAAGGGTTGTCATGCTTGTGTGAAATGTTTGCCAGTCAATGCAGATCTATCTGGGGTTCTCAGCTTCAACTGAAAATGCAACACTCCTTTTAGGATATTAAATTTAAAACCCGATATTCCTCCAAAAATTCAGCCTTCCTTTTACACTTACCCAGGATTTGAAAGCCATGCTGACCTGTTGCTAACGAAGGATCAAGCGTAGATTGGCAATTCAAAACAAGGGTAAAAAAAAAAAAAAAAAAAGGGGGGGAAAAAAAAGCGTGTGGCATATTTGCTTCTGTTGAGTGCAGTAACTTTAGTAGTTAGGCATTTAGTAGTCACACTGATATATAATTACTTTCAACTTCCAGCCATCTTCATATAAAATAGTTAGCACTGATTAATTGGAAAGACTACAAATGGTGTGAACGACCTGTAGACCCTACTCCCCAAAAAACTCCCCTGGTAAAACTGTCTTTCCCTTCTTTTGCCTTCGCGCCTCCCTCGGCCAAATATTTCACGGAGTGAAACTCCATCACAGTAAACAGAAGAAGAATACAGCTTTCACACAATTTCTTCCTTTTAAATTGTGTCTGGAGAGAAGATGAAAAGTCACTTACAAATAGAACTCCCGCACAAAGCGTTCAACGCCTGCTCTGTAGATGGTAGCTATCCTTTTAAATTGTGTAATAGGTTAACGTAAGGAGGTTAAATGCAGGGCAACTGTTCCAAATCTATATTTAGCCTTCCTCCCTGTTTAAGACCTGCAGGAAGGTTGAAAACTGAGTTTGTCCATAATTTTTTTACCATATTTCTTGCTTTATTAAAGACACTACCTCTCCCTGCAGGTCTTATTGTACTGTTCAAGAGGTCATGTTCACCTAACCATAAACATGGAATTTTAAGCATTTTTATATTTAGAATCTCACCCAGAATTATTGTTTTGCATATATTCATGCATAACCTGATCCACATGACATAAATAAAGATCAGCTATTAGCCACAAATAAACTCCAGGAGAATTGGCTTTGTATTACAACTTGCACACTCTGTTTCAAAAATAAAATCAGGGCAAAATATAGTGATACGGTCTCTGGATACCAACCAAGAGTTGACGAGTTAAAAGGAAATATTTTATTACATATCATGCCCTTGAAAAATTAACTTTGTTTCCATTTTATTTTGTTCAGCATGCCTTGAAATAGGAATGGCAAAAGCTCTTCAAGAAACAGATCACCAAGGTTCATGGTACTGCAGTGTCTGCAAGTACCTCTTTTCTAGGCTCGGTAAAACAAAAAAACCCAAAACTTTTTTTTAAAACTACTATAAAACATTAAACGGCAAAGTTAACAGATACCACCTCTGTCTCTCCTTCAGTACGACTGAATCCTCTGTAACGAAAAGCGGTCTGCCACAGACCCACATCCAAAGCCTGCTGACGTTGAGAGTGGTCATCAACTTCTGACAGCCTTGTCGTTGCTCTGGCTACCTGTGCACAGATACTGCACAAACCACCGGATACATTATTAAATTCAGGTTCACAAAGATGCTGTCAACAGGTCAACTACAGTAAAATATTTATATTTCAAAGTAACAGTACTTATATATGCTTCTTAGTCCTTTCCTGCTCTAATTTGCCCTCTTATCAGTAGGTTTTTGTTTGTTTTTCAAATACTGAGAAGCCTTTGTTGGTCTGTTCAGGAAATTTGTCTGGACAGTGCTCACAAAGCGTATTTGCTCACATTTGACATTTTCGCAGGATGGGTAACACAACGGAAGATTCAGGTTGTTAAATTCCACAGATGGCACCTAACTCAGTCAACTTATTTTCAGAAGTAAGGAGTATCCAACTTCCAGGCCATTTCTGGAACAACACAAGAGTGCACCTGCACGTACAACACTGCAGGACGGGAGCCTTGCACTTACGTACTCAGGGCTTGTGGGCCAGCCGAGACCTCTAGAACTTCATCCGTCTACTAGGACATTTACTGCCTTGGAAGAGTTAAATATGCAAGTGCTATATTGTGATGCCTTCACAGTCAAGAAATGTAAAATGTGGCAATATATTGGAGCATGTGGCTATTTTATCTATTCAACATTTACCTGTGTCTAAATAGAAGAGGTCTCTAAAATGCTGCTATTTAGCAGCTTGAAGGTTGAGAACCACCTGTAAACATTTGCGAAACAGTCTCTTTCTAGAAATAGAGACTCCTAAACAATCAACCTTGAAATTTATCATATATTATATTATATTTCTGGTGTTATTTACAGATCTTGTTTAGTACCATGAACCAGACATGCTGAAAAGGTAGGGGTTTCCCAGTCCCCTTTTATATGAAGTACAATAAAAAAGGCACATGATTATTCACCATAGGAGTTGTGCACCAGTCAATAACTTAAAGCTAAAAAGCTACCCATCAGAGAACCCTCCTTATGAGGCAGTATTGAGATCTCTCCTTTCAACTCATCATAGAAACATCTAGCTATTAATTCCTCTAGGAGAACTTAAGGAACCCACTTTTCTGTTGTGTTCTGATCTTCACAAGATTTCCAAACAGAGAACTCTTGTTAAGCTTCCCAGGTCATCTACTGGAGCAAGGAAGAGATAAATAGGGCAGGTATGTGTCTGCTTTTCTTTTTCTTATTCTTCTTTTTGCCTTTGAATACCCAACTGTGGAGAACTCTTGAGAGCCAAGTCCTGTTCAAACTAACTGGCTTTAAGACAAATGCCTTGCAAGATATGGCACACTGAGCAATGGATAACAGCAGGAGGGGCAGCTTCTCAGCCCCGGCAGTCAGTGTCGGCCATGTTTTATCCAGTTTCTAATCATCCATTTTTGCCCCGAGCACCTTTGTACGACTAATCTGAGCCCAAAATTTGCATCCTTTGACATTTCCACTTCTAGACAACGGCCAGTGTCTCTGCTGATGATTGGACCATTCTGAGGAGACAAAAAAAAAAAAAAAAAAAAAAGCATTAAAGGATTAGAAGAAGGAGTAGGAAAGGTGAAAAGACTAGAAGAAAAATAGTGCTAGATTGGTAAATCCCTAGAAAACACTATAAAAAGTCCTGGGAAGTTCTGTATATATCAAGTGACAGAAGTCTCTAGAAAGTGCTAGAAATTCGTAGGAGAAGCTACATAATCCATACAAAGTGCCTAAACAATACTTTGATAATTCTAGTTTTAGGAATTGCTAGAAAATTCCCCAGAAATCACTAGAAAAATCTCTAAAAATCACTAGAGAATCCCTACAGACCCCAAGACATAGGAAATCTCAGAAACTGTAAGAATGCCTTTGAAAGTCTTAAAAATTATTTGAAAACTCTAGATCTAAAAATTTTTAGAAAGATGCTAGAAAAATTCTAGAAAGATTTTACAAACAAAAATTTGTAGACACTATAAAAAAATATTATAAGTATGTTCTGTACATTCACTACAAAAATTGAGAATATTCCAAGAAAGGATAACTAAAAATTCCTAGAAAGCGTACCCCAAAATTCCTAGTAATCATCATATAAGAAAATCTCTGGATAGCACATGACCTGTGGAAAACATATCTGACTATTTCTAGAAGGCATATGGGGGGACTCCTAGAATAGTCCTCTAAAAAACTCCTTGTTTTTCATTAAATAGCCTCTAGAGCAGCATTCCTCTCCGGTTTATCTCTGCAAGTATCCCTGAGCTGTTCCGTACCTGTGTGAAATCCCAGAACCTCTGTGCTGGCCTCAGGACATCTTCGCACTTCTTCAGAGTCGGTGTCCTGCCCTTCCCATCGTCAACGAGGCATTTGGAGTCGGGCAGGAAGGCCGTGGAGCCCAGCGGCCCAAGCTGCAGGACGCCTTCTGAGCTGTAGCGGACAAGCTGGGGAAGAAAGGAAAGGGAAGGCTTTAACTGCAGCCCCCGGGACCCCAGTGATGGGACGCAAAGCCGACCTGCAGCTGCCCTCCCAGTTGGCTTCTGCCCCAAGTGCTGGTGAGGAGTCCTTCGTCCTGCTGCGCGTTGGCACTTTCCTGGTCTCAAGGACAAAGCTTGGGAAACTTGTTTTACCAACACAGGGTCTCTTGTAGGACACAATGTTCCCTTCTTTCACATCGCTGCTCCCCACCATTCCCTACCCACTATTTCACTGCAAAAGGGCAATCAAGAAAGTGAATATAATCAATATGTAAATCATACCCATTCAGCAGGAGCTGATTTACCAAGGACACAATGTCAATTTGCCATGCAGTTTGTTCTGAAGAGCTCTCTTAGAGGCTATTGATAGCAACAAGTCTAATTAGTTTTTGTAAATAAATGTTACTGAAAAAATCCAACCATGCAACCGGTATCCAAAAATATGAGAGGAAAAAAAGAAATAATGAGGGAAATAGCAGCAAATTTGCTAACATATGCTTCAGGCCTACAGAATAAAGAATCACGCTCTGATATTTCAGTTTTGTGTGAGGCTTAACTGTTCTGCAATTTAATGATGTTGTAAATGCTACTGGCTGTAATTAGAGGCTTCAGTTGAGGGCCATTTATTATTTTAGAGGGATTGTTTTTAATAAGAGAAAAAACTTAAGCAGGCACAACCATTCATATTAATTTTTACAGGAGTGTAATTTTTTTTTTAAACCTTTCTTCTATTTTAAGTGATAATTTCACTTGCTTCAAGTCATTCACATTAAAATGGCCCTCAAGGAAAAAAATAATCTGTACGTAGAAGGTGAGGTAAAAAAATCAGTCTTTTGTAATCCCAGTGTGCCAGAATATATTTTATTATGTTAATATTGGATCAAGGGAAAATATTTAAAAACGTAAAGGATATCTGTGGATGGCTGTTGTTGATCAGGACTAATTGTCACAACACAAATATGTGATCGAAGAGAACTCTTTTGCTGTGTTCACAGCGGCCTTTTTCTGTAAGCAGAGCGCGGCTGTCCGTCTGCCTTCTCACGCTGCTATGCTTTGGGTCAGAGAGGGGGTGACGCTGCTCCTTCTCTGAGTGCCGTGAGCTCACTGCGATGGCACAACCTCCCGCACAGCGCGCGTGGGAAGAGACCTGGCCAGCGCGGAGCCGGCAGACTCCTGGGAGAGCAGGCAGCAGACATAAACCCACATCTCAAGGCACTGGAGGGGAAAAAAAAAAAAGCTTTTCCTAGGGACCTTGAAAAATTTCTCACAACCCAAGAAGCCACTGAAGAACCGTGGGATGACAGCAGGCCTGAAGAACACCATCTTGATGAGGAAAGGTTGATTTCAAACTCTTTATTCTGCCTCCTCCAGATCTGATTTTTCTCTACTGCATTTTGTTTCCATCTGTATTCTAATAAAGCCTCAAAGCATTAAGGGTGGTTTTAGGATGCTCATTTAGAGGGAAAAGGGGCTCTGTCAGCTCACTCTACATCACATTGCACTGAGATAACTATGATAGCCATGGAGTCCTCATTTATCAGTTGCAAAAATTAATAAGTAATCCCCTTTATTACTGCTACTTCCTAGATAGTTGAAGGAGAGCCTATTGGGGAAGATTTCAAAGCACATTAAAGTGAAAATGCACGATGTTAATTTGGCAGCAGGCCAATACGTCAAATCAGACTTATCTACTTCTCACTTCTTCTCTGTTTAAATCTAGAGTCATTACACCAGCATAATATTTTGCCCTTCTTACCCTAGAATTAGCCTAGTGCAGCACCCAGGTGCCAAAAGACTGCAAAACGGAGCCAGCTACATGGAGTGTACGCTGTGAGGCAGGATGCTGCAGGGTGAAGATCTGAGCCACCGAAGAAATGTAATTATCACCTAGGAAATTCACTGCCTGTCTGGTCTTATTGCTGTTATATGGCTGAAATTACTTAACAAGAAAGGGAAGGAAGGTCAGAAGTGGCTGCCATTATTGGATGCTACTGACCAGCGCATGAGATATCATTAAGAGTCAATCAAAAAACCTCAAATTAGAGTCTAGCTTTCCACCGCCATCCTTATTAACCGCAGAAGATGCATGCTGTGAATAATCATATCTTGCTGGTGGTAAAAAGAGCATGGTCTACTCAATTCCAGACCAGACACCCTTTGACAAACTATGTGTTCATTTTCCCACCTGCCACTTGTGTTCAGAGCAACCATGTGAAGCGCAGAGTTAGAACGGAGCCTACATCAGAAAAAGCAAAGGAATAACCACATGAGGATTCCCCTTGGCATGAGCAATGCCATTGTTGAGGCACTGTCTATACACACTAAATCCAGACACTTTTTTTTTTTTTTTATGCCTTTCACTATAAGGATATGGGAGACATATGCAAAAGAAGCTCAAGCAAAGTGATTCAAAACATGAATGGACTTCCAGCTCAGACAAATTAACTTCCTTTTTTCCCATATAAAGGAAAGGGGGGGAAAAAAAACCCAACTTTTTTTTTTTTTTAATAAGTAAAGCCTGTCTGTGTATGTCACACTTCTCACGTCTAATGGGTACTCAGCAGAGTTCAAATGAACTGCAGGCATGGCTGAAACTTACAGTGACTGGGGAGTATGTTCATCTTGCAGTCTTTATTATACCCCTGCAGGTCCAAAAACACCACCTAGGAACCTGATGGGCTTTGCCTTACCTAGATAACCAGAACCACTGTTTATAATGGGCTACCTGCTCTGTAGTATAGGATCAGTTTTCTCTGTGGTTTAAGACGAGCAGCATTTTCTGTACCGGTATTAAAATGTTCTAAAATATTATCTGTCTTTAGAATTTAAATAGCCAGAATTGCATGAGCTCTGTATCACAGCAGTCACGTACTTCAGAATGACATTGTTGTACAGAAGCCTGTCAAAGCCTTAGAAGCAGAAGATACGCTATCTCTATTAAACTATCTCCAATACCGAAAGTGGCAGTTGTGTGACAGGTCAACAGATTCGGAGACAGCTCAGTGCAGGAAACTGGTACCTATACAATGGCAAGACATATGGAATACCATGGGCTTAATTTTCCTGAATCTGTACTTTCTGCCGAGAGTTCCAACAGTCATAAAGACTTAGGCTCATCCTAAAATAATAAAAAAAAAACCAACCTAAAAAAACCCCCACAAACAATTATCTTAGTTTAGTCCACATTACGCAGCAAAGTTTTAGTGCCTGCTTCTGCAAAATCACACCAGAAATTAAGGTTTAAGAAACTACTATGCGATTAATAACATCTCCCTCCAAAGACTTCATATCATAACTTCCTAGAGACAACATAAACTGTGAAAATAAAATAAGCTTTAAAGTTGCTTATTACTGCAGACCAGAAAACAGGAACTGGGATACAGAGTCAATGAAACAGTGAAAGTTACACCTGCTGCGTTCAAATTCAATCTCGACTACTACCACCATACTGAAAAAGAAATAACCTCTGCACTTGCCTTAGAACTGTGGGCATGACACATCACGCCAAATTCATTTCCAGTGGCAACTAAAAAAAATCAAATGACGAAGTTCCCTTGATTAAGGGATATTCAATTCTATTCATAAAAAAAAAAGTCCGTGCAAGTCTTGGTGGGCTGAGAGCCTTACATATCTGTGTACTCCCACTGCAAGCTGCGGAACAGAAACAGAGCTTTATATATCACACGAGGATGGACCTTCACTCAGTTTTTCTCTTTCATCTGAGAAGAGCTGAAGGATCCACAAAAATGACATTGAAGTTAAGTGCCCTGTTAAATACTCCAAGGTCTAATCCTGATACTATCTGCTGTATCTATGATAACAGGATACTTTCCCCTTCAACGTTCAGAAATCTCTGCAAAACAGAAGAGCTGTCAAAGGCTGTTCGTCAAAGCCACCATATCTGATTCAAAACTAGTGAGCAGTGCTGCCTATCGAAGGTGATCCTCCAGGAGCATCAATGTGATAAGTAAATGCCAGCTTTCAATTGAAAGATTTTAGGACTTGACTTTGGAAAATCTGTTGCTGCTAATTTCCACTCAAGTGAAAAAAAGCGCAAAATAACAACAGGTAATTGTTTGTAGGAAACAATTACATGGGTACGTCCTGTAGCTTTCCACACTTAATTTAACCCCTCTCTCTGGCTCTTGTTCTCCAAGCAAAAGGAAATCTTTAATGATCCTTCAGCCCTGCAGGTTAAGGTGAGCTGTAAGCTGACACAGATACTGAAACAGCGAGCTATACGGGAGTCCGAAATACTTTAAATCTCCAGAATACTTGTCACCGTGAGACAAACAGATCACAAAAGAAACAATTACCAAACTTCCAAGTTTGTTACAGAATCTCACCCACTACTTCCTGCAAGTTAAGAAACTACCTTTTCATCCACCCTGCTCTAAGCAATCAGACCTGCTACCCAGTGCGCAGCTCTGGAAAGTCATAGCTCTACCAAGCAAAATGTTAAATATCTGCCCTCCAGCAATAGTTTAAAGTAAAGCCTTTCATCTCCTCTTACTCCATCTGTTTGCGTAGCTGCGAGCTCCAGGAATCCAAACGTCGAGATCTCCCTTCTTTCTCAATGCCAAGGGAGTTCTTGCTTTCACAGCTGCAGTGCCTCCTCTTTCTCTCGGTGTGAAAGGGAAGAGAGGAAGGCGGAGAAGAAGGCTGTTCACAAGGGTCCTTCTATCCCAGGATGCCATTTTATTAACTTCTCCTCTTCTTTCTCAAACCGTATAATCAGCTCCACATCACAGCATTCAAGACAGACTCTGAGACAGTGAATATTTCCACTGAGGTTGTATAAATGCTCTCAGATGGTTCAAAACCTGCATGCCCTAAACCATTCTAAGAAGCTTCCAGAACAACATATTCCACTTTTGTGGGGTTCTGTCATCTGTGTGTCCGTCCCCCGTCCCCCCGCCTTTTTTTTTATATACTTGTTTTACAACAAAAGGCTATTATGCAGTGCTGTAGAAACAATGGGCTTTAGAGGTGATTGAACAAGACAAGCCACATGCAGAGGTAAGGCAGTTCAAGGCCCCCACTATACTGCTTTGTATCAGAATCTTCTCTAGCCCTATTGCTCTTCAGCAGTATTTGCAAACCTTTTTTCCTGAAAGCAATTAGATTCAAACTGCAGATCTAATGAACTCACGTAAAAATGACACTACTTCTCTGTAAAGCGAGTTTTGAAATCAACTTAGACTGATACAAAACTTAGGATATTCATAACTCTTAGCTTACACTGACTTCACTTGAGCCAAAATCATTAAGCTAAGCTGATGTAAACTCAGGCTAAATGAATTCCAGCGCATCCATAAAAGACCTTGTCCCTGTTTGAATAAAGAAATTTAAAAGCTGTTGTCATTGAAAAGATGTGATTTATCACGGTAAAAACTGATATTGAGAATACACCTAGGGAAAGGCATTTTGTTCATGGAGCAGTAACAGTGGAGTGGTTTTATTTTTCACTGGTAATGCAGGATAACACCATTCAGAGGTGTGCAATATGCAGGGAAATAGAAAGGTAAGAAGTAGAAGAAAAGAACATTTTATCACAGGTGAACGGTAACTTTCTTCCTACCTCAGCTTTCTTTAAACAATTGACTGACTTCTGTTGGTTTCAGTGGAACCATGTGTATACTAAAATCACTGGCAATTTGCTTCTCAGAACTGAAGAGTATGAAAACCAAACAGGACTATAGCTGAATAGTAAGAGGCTTTCACACCAGTAGGACACATCAAGCACTGGTGACGACCTAACTGGTGAAAATGAGTTCCATGTTTATATCCATTTACATTCAGTAGGCATGTACAACTAACCCAAATCTCAACTCAGCAGGGGTATTTCATGCCCTACACTTGAGATCAAAAATGTCAGAAACTGAAAGCTAAACATAACAGACAACTATGCTCACCCAGGCTGATTAGAAGAGAGGCTTTAAAAATGTTTATTTAATATATTAAAACGCTTGCTGTCAACACCTTTCATGCTATGTGCTTGAATATCCTTGATTAGGGCTTGTGCAGCTGTGGTTCTCATACTGAATTAATTTTGTAAATTGTGGTGAGATGATAGAAGTTTTCCAGCTGTGTAATCATTAATTAACTTGGCTGCATTTGAGTGGCTTCAACCCATGCTTGTCTGTGAAATACTCAACTTAGATAAAACATCACCTCTGCCTTCTGCTTGGTGTTTCTTACAGAATGAAAACTTTAAAAAAAACCAAAAACCAGGAAATGGAAAGTGCTGCAGGGTGTTTTCGTAGATTAACTTTTTGCCTTCCCCACACTTTTATAATTCTCACACACAGGGGATGCTTTGGATTTTAAGGGTTTGGGAAGAGTGACTTTCTCTTTCTATGTGTTTACACAATGCTAGTAACAAAAGGGCTCTAGCTGGTGGCTGTAATGTGAAGTCTGAAAACAGCTTTTGAGTCTTTTCCAGAATATTCACATAGACACGATACTGAAGACCTGTAGCAGAAGTGAGCCAGAGGAGATTTAACTGGTCACCACCCAACTTCACCTTCCTGGGCAGTAAATACTTTGTGTATTGTTATTTGCACCTGAGAAGAGCTGCCCAGTGTCTAGTGTAGGGCCTGCAATTCAAAAGGCATCATCTCCTAGGCAACGTATTACATTTTACTAAAAGGAAAATGACCTGTTCCTTAATAAAAAAATTAGTCAGAGCTGGGTGCTGAGAGGCAAGCTACTTTATGCCCCCAAATTTACAAGGGTCAGTCAGGAGAAGCTGGGCACGTTGTACTTCCTTTCAAATAAATTCACAGTAACTTATGCCCTCATCTATTTTCTTCTTTGGAAGTCAAAGCATATTCTATGAAACAGGAGTCGTGGAGCCAAACAAGTAGGTTAAGGACTTAAATTGCAAAATAAATTACAGTCAGAGCCATTTATTTCATTATTCTTCTCAATGCTGGCATGACAATAGGAGATTAGATGTTGCAAAAAGACTTTCTGGAAGGACTTAAATTTGCAACTTTCTGGTCAGAATTAAAATGGAGCAAGAGACTGAAGTCTCTCTGAGTGCCTTGACATCTCTAACTAGAGTATTCCTGGAAAGATCATTCACATCTAATCAGGCAACAGTATTTTGTTACCTTACTCAAAGGTTGTTCCTTCCGCCTCTACTAGGAAAGTGTCAGTCAAGTGCTCCATAACGATCCTGCCAAAGGTGGACATTTTGTCAGGAGGAATAACATTCTATCTCACTTTGCTTTAATAAGGTATGACTCTTCACCAGCTTGCAATTAACCACAATAGGCAATATTTATATTTTATGACCCTTGTTACGCCTCCACGGTGATGTACGAGCCAGGACTCCAAATCAATATATGAACAAATGAACTTCAGATAATTGTTAAGTCCATGATAAGGTCAGAGTTTATTTACACATGAGAATGTTCATTAATGTAGTTCTGATTCAGATGGTACTTCAAAAGAAACTAGAATTACATTTCAGCAGAAGCTCAAGGCCTGGATTTAAATGATATCCAATTTATATTTGAAAAACAAGTAACATCACTATGAGCATGGAAAGAAGAAATGCCATTTCAAAATCTCCAGACATCTGTAAGAAAATAATAATATGCATAGGGACTGACCAAAAAGAAATTTTCTGTTTTAGAAAAGTTTTAAAAGATATTCTTAATTCCATTTGAAGTCGATGTTAATTATGTGCTTAACTTTTACCTACTTGGGGAATCAAATCAGCAGCTTGCTAAATCATTTCTGCATAGGAGTCTCTTGGCCCAATGAGCGGTTAATTTAAAGAGGTACTATTCCTAGA
>WEKW01015592.1:0-22181 GCA_013389905.1 Sula dactylatra
TGAGGAAGATAATATTGATAGAAGTAATAATAAACCTTTCTGGTCAATCCTTTCCACATTAAAAAAAGTATACAACTGAACATTCCAAATAGAATGTATACACATAATCCCCAGGCACGTTATCATCTAGCAGGTAGTGTAATCTAGGTGAGATCTGCAGCACTCTCACTATAAATATAAAATTCACTTAAGTATTTTATTAGGAAATGATCAGCAAAGACTTTGTGATACACCAACCGGAATCAGAGGGGATAGAAGGGAAGGAGGAATGAAAGGTTAAAAGAACAACCTAATTTATAAAGTCTGGGAAAAAACACCCAGAAGTGGAATGTAATTTTAAAGAAACATAAGTGGTGGAGATAATGTCAAAGCTACTTATTGCTTTCCGCACAGCATAGGCGATAGGACAGAAGGCACACACAGAAAATGGGACCTGGAGCAAGTCAAATTCCAGGGAGAGGCTTTTCATCACTGTGTATTAATCCATTTCTAGAAGGTGAAGGTCACTCCTTTCATCGATTCTGTTTGTCTCAGCACTTAAAAGCTCTTTGGCAAAAGCAGGTTGCAAACTGGCTGAAGTGCTCACTAATCACAATATTAATTTGCAAAATTATACTTGTCTTAAAATGAGCGCCTTAATATGACTCGGATCTAGAATCACAGCTCATTTGGAAAACTAATTCCTGAAAATCTTTCCAAATTATTACAATTGGATTTAGGTCACAAGGCTAAACTTTTTCTGAAACAGCACAGTAGGAAAAAAAAATCCTTAAATATTCATACCATGCCACATTATTCTATATGTTATGTATATTTATTAGTGTAAAACCCAGAGTATGCTAGGTATTATCTGGATATATTGCAAAACACCGTTGCTGTTTAGAAAAGCTCTCAGCCTGAGGGAGGTAAGGAAGGAGATTACTTATGTCTTTAAATGCCTTTAGCCACTCCCACTGTTCAGCAGCATGTCGCTATGCTGTGTTTGGAACTGGACGCTACAGAAAACCCACTGTTTGGAAGAAGCGGTGATGGGCTCACTGAATCAGCTTCTGGCAAAAAGGAAGAAAAATCTTTTCCAGAAATTCCTCTTCTCTACTGTTTTCTCAGAACATCCAATAGTTATAACTCATACTCTACAGCAAGGAAAATCTGATTTTGTTTCAAAAGTCCTGTTTAGTGTTTTAATATTTACCATTTTAACTCTGGGTTTCCTTAACATCACTTTGTAAGGTGCTAGGCTTGTACCTGTGTAAACTCTTCTCTGGGCTTCCTTTTTCTCTTTTCACCTTATGCTTTTCTATGTAAACTCTGCGTATAGGCCATAGATCACACCTGTTGTAGCCATTGATACCAATTAGGATATATTTGCTTGACAGGAAGCATCCACCTTAAGATCTAAGAGACCTAGAGCCCTTGGATATTGCATGCTGGTTTTGTAGAAGGTACTCCATCAATAAACACAAGACAGAAAACTACCACATATGAGTGTTATGACTGACCTTGCTCTTCATTCATCTTTGCTAATATGTAGGAAAGAATGTAAAATATCCAAAGAAAAGGATGCCCTGCTAGTTTGATGTACTTGCGACTCTTGATTACATTCCTGTTGAACTTAGAATATTTAGCTGTTATTGGCAGGAACTTTGGGATGAATTCGCAAAGATGAGCTTCATATTTTGTACTTTCAATCTGTTAAGAGTGTTCCTAGAAGAAAAGTTTCCAGAAAAAAGGCCAAGATAAATCTTTATTTAGCATAGAGATTTTCTGAATGAAATCAGACAACAATCTACTTTTTTATTCAACCCTCACTAGCAAGTATTTTATTTTGGGTAGTATTGAGCAACATTCTGTGCATTAAGCTTTACACACTGGAAGGTAAAACATTGGATGATGCTGTGATTTATGGTGTAAAGATCAAAAGATTAGAAACAATGATTTTTTTTTAACTAGCTGCACAACTCAGTATATTTTTTTTTTTTAAAACCTCTTTAGGAAATTGAGAGTTCTATTTTTATTAGCATTTTAACACACATAGTTGTAGCTCTGTTTTTCCAGTGATTCTGCTGAAAATATTCCAACTTGATCAACCTCATAAGACTGAGCAGGTTGATTACATGTTGTAATTAAATTTTCACCCGATTGTCTCACTCTCAGTGTTAAAAATCTGTTATTCTGAAGGCTGATATACATAAGTAATTTAAGATTTTATTTTATTCATAATCTTAGGAAGAAAAATGATATATAGTGAAACAGAATGGAGACTTCGGAGGAGCACTTGCAGATTTACTACTTTCTTGTCTTCAACTTTTTCTTTGTGTAGCTAAGCCCACAGAGACACTTCTAAGAGGTACCCTAAGTACTACTCTACCGAGTAGAACTAAACTGAAGAGAATTTAATCCATCAGGCTTTTCTTAAACTTGCAGAATGAAATAAGACATTTTGCAAAACAGACAGCTGTCACCTTTTTTAAACAATTTTGTGCTATTCTAGATTTCACAGGTTCTCATAAATTACTTTGCCAAAAAAGTAGCCTGCTACATTCCATTACCCTGCAGAAAAAGATAATCAAGAGGCTTGCTTTCCAGTACTTGCTTGGATAGCATCACATTTTAATTGCATCCCTGTCTAAAAAAAATATAGCTCTAAAAACACAATAAGAAAAAAAACCTAATACTTTAGCCATGCATTCTGTCTACAGGAAAAAAGATCAAACTGCTCTTTATGATAAACTATCTCTTATTTGGAAGTATTGTGTTTGTAAAGCCAAAGAGCTAAATCTGCGTGTCCTCCTCATGGGAGGTAGTCCAATGTTATTACTGACTTCTAGGAAAGGGGTTTTTAAAATATCCGAGTCATCCCTATTTCTTGAAAATAGGCAACAGGACTTTCCACAACTTATCCATTTAAAACAGCATTAACAGTTTCTGGATTTTTCTGCAGTTTTAATTGAGGGCGCTGTCTCAGACACAGACTATGCCTGAGATGGTGGTACTTCAGTTTTACTGCCCCTGTAGCAGAATGCAAAATAGAAACCGTAGTTCAAGTTATAGACTTTTCCTAATGATGGAAAAGATTTATAGTTATCAAAGAGCTGTCTCTAGTCAAAAGTTCTGTCCTATATTAATGACTTAAGTACCCCCCCCAAGACTAATGCCAGCCTGAATGATTACATTCAAAGCAAAAAATTATTGAAGTCCTTAACTGCTGAACTTACTTTTCAATTTATAGAGTCATTACTTTAGGGTGATAATGATGAGTTTTCTAAATAGGTCGCTGGGTCTCAGCTGAACAAATTCATTCTTAATAATTTACTTGGAGTAGGTTGGATCTTTAAACTTTGAATGAAGTAACCAAGCTGTGACAACCACAGAAGAGCACAGTCTGCTCTGAGAATCTGAGCAGAAGTGTCAGCTGCCGCTGCTGCTCGTGGTGCACATTCCTCTCTTAAAAGGAGTTGCACCAACGATGACAAAAAAGTATAAACAGTGACAGAAGAATTTTTATATGTAATGTTTCCACATGGGTCTTAAAAGTGAGGTAGAAAGTTATATTTATATATTTCTACATAAATAGAAATATAGGAGAGAGCTTTCTGTCCAAAAGTTTCTACAAAGACAGAGGCAGGCTAACATGCAGTTCAGACATCCCAAGCTAGGCACCTATTTGAGGGAGGTTAAGCCACAGTGTTTTATTAGATGGTAAAACATGACACCTAAATTTATCCTGGCATGTACAATTACAGTGCTGGTTAGGGGGCTAGTTCTGTGTACTACCTAGCTTTTATCCTCAGTCTAATGCAGTATCCTCACTGGAGATGAGCCTGGACTGGACAGCCTCAGATGAAGACTAACCCTACTATTAATAGATTTAACATCATCTTAATAACAGCTAATGACTGCTTTCTATATTATCCTGAAAGGGAAAATGCCCTAGTATTTAACTGTAACTAAGATTGCACTAAATGCCTACATTATAACTTAATATACAAAGGGTTGCATGGATGTGCACTTAAGCAGTTGTATTCATTATACATATAGGGAAGGTATGAACTGGAATTTCACTGTGGGTTTTGCAGAATGAAATGCATAAAAAAAAAATAGTGACATCTTGGAAACCAGAGTATCAGAAGGATTTGCTAATACCTGTGTGTGTATGACTGATGTTTGTGTCTGTCTCATAAGGATCAGGTGCCTCATTGTTGCATGATTAAATCTGACACACAACTATACAGGTATTGTGCTCTGCCAGGGCATTAAAATGCTGGTCAGAAAAACTTTTACTTCTGTGCTAAAACTCAATAAAATAAAATTGTATTCTACTTTTAAAAATTCCTAAATTGAATATCTTTTTACAAAATAAAGGTGGTTTTTTGCTTTTGTTTCGTTGGGTTTTTGGGGTCACTAATCTCCCATTGGCATTTTAAGATATGCTTATAGTGAAAAAAGTTTTGATTTTAACGGGTTTAGTGACAGGGCTCTACTTATATTTGAAACAATTCTTTCCAAGCTCTGAAACACACAAAAATGTTAACAAATCACTTTGCACCTTTTACAGATAACTGAAGGGCAACAGAACAGGGAGGACCTCAAGGAAATAATTCACATGGGGGAGGGCATTCATCTTAATAGTGCTTAATCAGGAAATCCAGGACAAGCTAAGACTTTTCTGCTTTACAAGGTCTGGTTTGGTTTTGGGTGTGGTGCTTTATTTTATTTTTTTTTAATCTCGTTCACCAGGACAGGGTAATTTAATTTTAAAGCATCAGAGGTTCGGTGAGATAAGTACACTCCTAGATATTTAATAGAAGTAAAAAAAACAAATGAAAGGAAATTTACTCCTAGTTTATTCAAAGTGTCTGTAGAAAGTCACCAGGGAAATGTCTATGTTGGACTTCAATTTATTCTGAAACCATAGAGGCTACCAAAATGATTAGGAAGTGTCCTTGCTAATGATGAGGGCAGGACAGTGGCACAGCGGATGCTGTTGATACCAATAATTGTCCACAGTGGTCAGAACAGCACAGTTACGGTGCGAGCACAGAGCAAGCCTGGGTTTTGCTTGGTCAAATTCTTCTTGATGAAGGCACTCTGTACAATAAAGAGCCACATGTGGGTTTACAGAGGTGGCCGTTTTCCTGAAAAAGCTCAGAAGTGATGCCAGTAGTCCACTGTACACGCAGGTTTTTGGGAATGTTGGAAACGAGAGGGTCAGGCCTTGCTAATACATTTATAGACAGGTACTTCCTCCACAGAGCATTGCTATGTGCAGTAAAAGAGCAAAGCATGCTTTAAAATACTTCAAGTTCTGAAACAAAGACCCTGTTGGTTTAAGCAAAGTAAGTTATACCTGAAGCTTAGTTTAGATTAGAAACCCACTATAAGCAGTAAAACTGGGTTAAACATGGACACAGCACCACGAAGGGATTAAAGCACCTGTCACATGAGGGGAGACCTGAGACCATTTAGCCTGGTCAAAGGAAGGCTCAGGGGGATCTCAGCAAGAAAACAGAGCCAGGCTCTTTTCAGTGGTGCCCAGTGACAGGACAATAAGCAACAGGCGTAAATTGGAATATGGTAAATTTTGTTTAAACATAAGGAAGAAGCTTTTCTACTCTGAGGGTGGTCAAGCATAGAAAGACTTTGGAGCCGAGTCTCCATCCCTGGGGATATTTGGACCTCAACTGGAGACAGCCCTGGACCTCCTGCTATAAGCTGACCCTGCTCTGAGGGAGGGGTTGGACAGGGTGCAGAGGTCCCTGCCTGCCTCAGGGATTCTGCCACTCTATAAGACTCTCAAGTGACAGTGGTCTGAAATTCAGGGGAAGGAATTTTGTATGCTGAATTAAAAGCTACTCTTCCCTTTGACATGACAGTATGGATCAGAAGTTTTCTCTTGGATCTTTCACAAATATTATTATTCAGGACAATCTTAGTTACACTACAGTGTTGACTGTTTTCAATAAGATTAGTCAACCTGACAAAATTCACACTATTTACTCCACTGATCTACGTTAAGCAGTAAGTAATGCCATTTCTGTTCTGCTGAAATCTTCCCATACCTCATTTTTGTGCCTATGTAAGCCCTAACACAGCTCCTTTTCTGCCAATATTAGTTTCTCAGTTTGCTCTGAGCCATGAAAAACAAAAAACATCTTGCTTTGCCACTGTATTCAGGGAGAACAATTTGTATTATAATACAGTTTCTGAATGCTAAAACAGCTGGACTCCTGTCATAAATCTGGTAGTTTCATGTATATAGCGGTGGGTTAGAGAAGCAATTGCCTATGAAAAAAGCCAAGTGCTAAATGACACTAGAACAAAGCAGAATAAGATGAAGTCGGTACTTCAAGGAATTTTGAAAAGGATTACAATGAACGTTACTAGAGCCACAACACACCTTTTTCACAGGCTTCTCTCCCAGATCCTCAGCTACGTCACTTCAACTCTCACATATATAAATGCCTGTCTGTACCTATTCCCTGCCTCATTTTAGGATGAGAAAAGGGGTCTGATTCAAGTACTGTCTACTTGGGAATAAGGAAATTAGAACAGTCCTACCTGTAAAGAATTTATTCTTTCTAAAACAGACAGTTTCTTAACACAAATTCAGTCAAACTATTCTCATGGGTCTGGCTAGCCATGTCTAATATAAATAAAAGATAGATACATAGAACTAATATGAAGGCATGACAGAAACAAGAATAAACTAGTAAATGAAAGGTCTAGTTAATAAGTCCATGTCTGCTATTGAAGATCTACATTCACAGTAAGGAAGTTTTTAAAGTGTAAGCAAAAATAATTTCATGAGACCAACAGGCAGTTGAAGAGGTCTTAGAATACTGTCCTGGCCAGCAGTATTTATATATACTAAGTCCCCAGGATACCTAAGTAGATGACATGAGAAATCCTCAAAACTGCCTGAAGTGTGAGCACATTTCCCTATCTTTCTGCAAAGTATGTGCTGTCTAAAGTCCTTCTGTGAGATCTGTATTCCTCTTCTCAGCCAGTGAGTTACTGCATCTCCTTGCTTGTCCTCTGCAAAACTTGGGCAGCTGGTGAACAGCCCTTATCCAGGGCCAATATAATGTTAGTCTTTTTTATCAGAAAAGTACATACAAGCAGTCCGAAAATTACAGCTTGTCTAAGTGTGGTTGTGATTGTCATGCTGGTGAAAACTGGACTTAAGTATTTTATATATAAATAAATGAAGAGGTATGTTACAATGTAATTTCAGAGATATTAAATCTTTGTATGAGATGGTGTATACATGCTCTGTGAACTTAGAACCTGCTTTAATGTGAAAAATAGTGGTAAGCTATTCTACAGTAAGCTGGAGAACCAATTCTAAAACTAAACGTTCAGTATTTTTAAGTATCAGTCAAAGTATTTTCAAAAAAGATCTTGAAAGAAGTATAAAGTTATCTTGAGAAGCGTCTAATGAAAAAACTTTTGAAAGAAATCCTAGAAAATTATATTGATTCATGAAAGTATCAACTGTGTCAAATTTTAAGATATTTTCATTAAAGATGATAATTTTTTTATGCATTTGATGTTGACACAGAAAAGAGCATTTTGGTTTTGTCAGTCCAAGTTTTAATTCATCTCATCTGTCTTAGTCATTTCTAAGCAAGGTAACATGGCAAAGGGTAAAAAAATCTGAGACAAGAACTTAAAAGGAGGAAAAACCAAAATGAACAGGAAAAAAATAATAATTCCCTCCTGAGAGGCCTTTCCCTACAAATCTCTTCACACTTGTGAAATCACAATTTAAGTTTTGGTTTCCATGATGGTTTTTTTGGTTTGATTTTGCTTTTGGTGTTTTGGGTAGGGTGTTTTACTTGGTTGGTTTTGGGTTGGGTTTTTTTTGTGGGTGGAGTTTTGTTGGGTTTGGTTTTTTTGTGTGTGTGGGTTTTTTTTTTTTTTTTTTTAGGGGTGTGGGGTGGTGGTGAGTGTTTGTTGTTCTTTGCAGGGGTAAAACAACAGAAAACACCTGAGCTATATCTTTTCTTTGCCCCAAGTCTGTCTTCACCTGTGACCAGAGAGAACAGATCAAAAGTTATGAACAAAGAAGTTCTACACTCAGACATCCTGAGCTTGAGGCAATACATTTTTCCTGCATGTAACTGCAAAATAACCATAATTTCCAATTCATGCAACTGGGTCAATAGAAGAAATTTAAAATACACATGTGCGAGTCTGGGAATATTTTATTGCTAAAAATTCTCCCCCCCTGCCATGAAACAAATCAGACCTTCACCTAGGGTTATATTTGCAGTTGCAGAAAAACTAGTAAACATTAGATGACTACTTCCTAGCAATAACTACCAACAAATATAAGTAATGAATATATTTTATGACATTGCTGCTGTTGCATTCATCTTGGGAGTGTTAGAATGTCTATATGAATTTTGCAGTCACGTCTTCATGTGAAGAAATAATTTATGGCCTAGAGAAGAACACAGAAGAGTTTAATAAGAGCTGGAACCAGTTTAAACTTCATTAGAAGAAACTGCAAATATTTAGTAAAACTTAATCTATCACTGTGTGGATACATGTATGCATTCATTGTTGCAGTAGATTAGGATGGAGTTTTACTTTCGTTTCAGTTATACATACAGGTTTTTCTTTCTATGTAGGACAGAGGACAATTTTGTTAATGAAGCAAGTAATGTTTAAATATATGATTTGGGAATGAATATGTGAACACAGCCAACTTATTTTTAGGAAAAGGAATTAAAATGTTGTATTTTCTATAGTCTTATTGTTAGTGACTTGTACATTCTCCTACAACTACATGCAAAGAAAATGCCTTTCGAGGATATTCTGTGCTCTCATTTCTCACTCCTACCACTCTGGACAAATGGTGCAAATGGGATTTATCTCAGCTTGAGCCATAAACTGTAAGAGCAACTGTTTTTCTGTGTAAGATAATTAAAGCCTTCCAAAGTGACTATTACAACTTTCATCATAGAATCATTAAGGTTGGAAAAGACCTCTAGGATCACTCAGTCCAACCATCACTGCAACACTACCATGGCCCCTAAACCATTCCCTGAAGTGCCAAGTCTAAGTGTTTTTTTGAACACCTCCAGGGATGGTGACTCCACCACCTCTCTGGGCAGCCTGTTCCAGTGCCTGACAACGTTTTCAGTAAAGAAATTTTTCTAATATCCAATCTAAACCTCCCCTGATGCAGCTTGAGGCCATTTCCTCTTGTTCTATCGCATGTTGCTTGGGAGAAGACACCAACACCCACCTCACTACAGCCTCCTTTCAGGTAGTTGTAGAGAGCGATCAGGTCTCCCCTCAGCCTCCTCTTCTCCAGGCTAAACAGCCCCAGTTCCCTCAGCCGCTCCTCATAAGACTTGTGCTCCAGATCCTTCACCAGCTTCGTTGCCCTTCTCTGGACATGCTCCAGCATCAACCTGTCTTTCTTGTACTGATGGGCCCAAAACTGAACACAGTATTTGAGGTGCGGCCTCACCAGTGCCGAGTAGTTTGTTCTATTTCCTCTATTATATTATATCTTGCATAATTCACTTACATAATTCCTATTTACAGCAGCTTTCACAAGATGGAATCCCATCTCCCTGCTGCACATGATCCCTATTTACTGGGGTTTTCTGGGGTTGGCAAGCAAAATATGAAAACTCACTCACAAAAAGAACACTGCAGTTAATAAAATATTTGTTTCTCCAGATAGCAGGAGAGATATATATACATGTATATGTATGTATTTAAGCAAACCATCAGGACACCTTCTTGGATAAACACTTGAGAAATAACAACAAAAATTTTTCCCCATACATGACATGCTGTCCCTGAGCATGGCATTTCCCAATTCTTACTGACAACACGCACGAATATCCTGCTGCTGCTGCTGCTACACAGTCAATGGCTCAGGTACCATACAGCCACTATACCAGTTATCTCTACCTTTTATCTGCTTTAATATAAAACACTAACATTTTACTAACATTTATAATTAAACCAGTTTTGTAATGGTACATTTTTTGTAACAATTAAACAGTCAAGAAGGTCTTAATGATTATTCGCTTTTTGAGCCACAGGAATTTGGGTGCTAATTACTTTAGTCACCTTACAAAATCCCAGTGTCAAATGTAACTGCTTCCATCACTTTTTAAAGAGGTAAATTAGGGCATTAAAAACACTAAAGTGTGCCATCTTCACAGAGGTGTAATGGTTAAGAGTGCCTATGAAAACCTGTGAAAGTTTACTTCAGATGACCCTACCTATTTATTTGTAAATAGCTCATTAATTATTGTTATGGAAAGGCATAAGAAATTGAGTAATCCCATTGTGTTATAATCCCTATTCAAGGATTTAACACATGAAACTTCATGGCAGGAAAATTATGATTCTCATCATTTAGTTGACAGCAAGAATTGTGGGAACAATGGCTGCAATACAGCACAGTTTGGGGGTTCGTGATTCACGAATTCCATCAGGTAACAGAAAATAGGATGGAGAGATCAAGTGATGTCACTGGTGAATCAGTGTTCAGAGACCAGAGACTAGAATACACATTGCATGGGCATGGATCGCATGATAAGAAGCACATATAAATATATCACATTCATATATAAAACATTTTAGTTGTTTTGTCTTTGCCTCTGACACTTCAGTGAAGTTTTATTAATTCACAGGTAATTGGTTGACAGCCCTGTGGTTTAGGTTTTGTGCCTACTATTACAGTAGCTATGAATTGCAACGAACCATAGGCCCAGTCATATCATGTTACTTAGGTCTGACATCCAAATCATAAATCAGTTGGTTTTTTGCCCATTGCCACATCCATGGCATCTATATTTTTAATTTTTGCTTGGCCTTTCACAGCTGGCAAGCAAGTTCAGAGACAACTCTTATCCTGTGGTTAATTCATCCAGGTTAGTGAAAGGTTTGTTTGCTAAGCTGTAACAGAGCTTTTACTGGTGATGTTCTAGCTCATCTCCTGGATGAACAGTAAAATATTTAAACAAGACAAAGTGATACAGAGGTTAAAAGCCAGATCTTGAGTTATAGTTGGATGCATACAGAGGCAGGTATGCACCTTTCAGGGTTTTTCAAAAGTTATCTTTTACTGTGACCTAACTTCTAGTACACCATGATTTTTAAAGGTAGTAGTAACTATAGGGTGCAATTTAAAAAATGCAGCTTTCAAATAAGCACACTCCAGTACCCACAGCAAAAGAAAATGCAGAAGGTTTGAGGATTTATCTGTTGTCTCCATGAAGGTTTGGAATCCTGTGTTAAGGTGCATCCTTGTAGAAAGAAACCGTTGCTATCCATATCAAAGCAACTTATGATACATCTTGGGCAAGTCTACACGAACACAAGCTGCTGTTCTGATAGTAGACTTATGCTAATGCTATCATGGAATTTTTATGCCCAAATAATCAACCTCAAAGATTTCTTTCAAATATATATAAAGAAAACCCTAAACAAGACAAAACGAACCCTCAAAAAATCAAGTATGGCAAGAACCAAATTTGCACTAAGTAGATGTTAATATAGTCAGCAACTGCCTCTCCCACAGAGATTGTAGAGTATCCTGTTAATACAATAATACCATGAAAAGCAAGGCCTGTGGTCCTATGAACATAACATAAATTAATCTAGATATGTGTCCTGATAACCACGATGTTGACAGGGGGTGGGCATAGAAGATAGGAAGGAGATATGCAACTAAACAAAAAACTGCTCCAGTAATGAAAGTCCAGAGAGTCAATGTGTCACCAGTACACGGCCTATGACTGCAGAGCATCTTCAGCCGAGCCTTTTCCAGCTCCACTACAAATCCATTGGTTCCAATGGAGGCTGAAGAGAAGAGATGAAGATAGGATTAAAAGTAGACAAATATGAGGATAAAACAGATAAGGAGACAAAAGGCAAAATATGAAAACAAAAACAAAAGCATTCTGATAGCAAGAATAGATTTTGTTTCCAGGCAGCTTATTTTATTTCCTACCTGGATTCATATCTATGGTACAAAGATAAAGCTTATCTTGCATCCAGTGTCCCTATAGAATGAATAGTTAGTTAGGAAGGGGAAAGTACAATAACTTATCTGAAATCTTGCTCTTAGATCTGTGTCACAAGAAAGCATGTTTACTACCTCCATCATTCTCAGTTTTGAGAACAAGATTCGGCCAAGTCTGTAAGAAACCCAGCAAGCTCTGCAGTAACTTTCACAGGGTATTGCTGGATTTCTATCACTAAATGGCAAAAAGCAATCCCAATATTAACAGAATGAGTTGTGTGCATCTGGACCCTCATTTTCAAACAGCTTTTTGGAAGCACAGAGTGACCACATGAATAGCACTAGGCTACACAGATTTGTCAAAATGGACCTGCCCAATACTGCTTTCTAAAATGTCTTTTCTCTTAGCATAGCTTCTCTCAAAATTGTTGTGAAGAATAGCCTCTCCCTGTGCCCCACTCACAAGAAAAGATCTGAAGAGATGTGCTTTGCACCACATCTGCAGGCTGACTGGTATCTGAACTGCAGAGGGGGTGCAGACACAGCCTAGCTGGCAAATGAACTGTTACCTGGGTGTCTCCACACATTCAGTTGCACCAGTGTGATAGAAGAATTAAAATATCTGAAAGAAGTCTGTGACAAAATAACCTCTTCTTTTATCCTCCAGAGCAGCAACACAAATCTTTTGGCACACATCGCTTAAAATTTACCTAAATTATTCTGCACAGTCTGTATCTGACCCTCATTGTATGACAGCCTTGAAAAATTAGCAAAGGAAAATCCATTTAATGTACCACTGAAAGATCCCATGGGTCCAAACAGTCAAGACCTTGTGCACTGAAATTAGGAAGCATTACCTTTAAATGGGAGTGCCTCAAGTTTAAGGTTAGGAAAGAAAGAGCAGAAGAGAATTTTTCCCCAGTGCAATCTTGTGACAATGAATAAATATATATAGTAGTTGAGAAGCTGAACAAAACAGAGAAGCACAGTAAAATGTGTGCAGTCTGGGGGAAAAATATTTTTAGAAAAAAATTGAAAACTTCTATACAGCAAAACCTGCTTCCCTTTGATAATCGTTAAAGTATCCATAGTATAGTGGATCTTTTCTGTTAGCCTTTGTTGCAGAGTGGCAAAGAAAGTCACTGTGTGACCAGAACCAACAACTTGAACACCAAACGCATCATCAATCCCAGGGCCCAGAGCACAACAGCATGAGTAGGACAATTTCACTTGCAGCTGGACTTCATCCTTCCTTCCTTAAAAAGAGGAGGCAGGCCCACAGAATTAGGTGCTTTCTGTTTGCCCATGAACGTTTCTCTAATCCATATGATGTTTATTATAGTTCTCCTGTACGTGATGCTGCATGGTACTTCATATACAGTAAGAGAATACATGGAATTATATTAGAGTGGTAATCATACTTCCAGACTACTGTCCGTCACAGAGGAAGAAACTGTTTGTCATCGCTGTGTGGGAATAATTGGCCTGTGCTGACTTTCTAATGCCTTTTTTCTATTTGTTGTTCTAAATGTTTGTAAAAAAAAAAAAAAGACAGCGTCCCTGGGTTAAACAGAACAGTGATTCTTTCCTCAACTCTCTGCAAGGTAGTATTTAAATTGCAAAGAATGACAGACATTATTTTGAAGGAAATATACAGAGAAATACAAAGGCTTCCTTGCCCATGCTTTCATTTCTTCCACACCATAATAAAAAGAAAGTCAAACCCTTTTGCCTTCAAAGTAGACAGGTAAATGCATGTAACTGCTGCCTGTAAGTGGCTTAATCACACAATAACAACTGCTCAATACATTTGAACTTCAAAAATCATTGTCTTTTCACCTATTCAAAAACACAATTGCTTGTGCATTTGTAGTGTTCTTGAGCAAGTATGTCATCATGTACCTTTCTTTTGGAAAAGGCTGTCCAAAATCTATATTTAGCCACTACAAACACAGTAGTCTTAATCTTCTTGGCATAAACGTAGAAGCCTGTCATCTCCTGAGAACAGGCTGGGGTTTTGCCTCAATGTTTTTTCAAGTGATAAAGCAAAACTGTGGCATCTTATCTAGCACTGAACTAACAGAGTGTTAGCCACATGGGGGAAAGACTTTAAACATTCATTAATGTTTTAAAAAAAGGGTCATGAAATGCAGTCAAATAACTGTGCCTAAGGTTAATTTATGTTTTCACAGCTATATACAGCAGGGTGACTTGATAGTTTGTCTTCTTGTCCTGGCTGTGAGAACAAATCTGGTGGTTCAGTTTGAAAACAAAGTGCTAGAGTACAACTAAACCATTCAGACAAACTGCAGTATTGAGTACTTCAAGTGCCCAATTAGTACCACTGTCCCTGAAATAAGAAAAATTAAATACGCTGTGAATGAATGTAAAGGAATAAATACATTTTCTGTATTTACTGTTCTGTTGTAAAGTTATAAGAAAAGAATATAGAAAAACCTGGATTCTCAGTTGATGTAAACTGGCATAGATCCCCCGAGTTCAAAATTCTACTGAGTTTAGTTGTGCAACACCTACATGATAGCTCATGTGCTTACAGATTCCATGTCCATTGGATGTAGGTAGGGCAACACTTTGGCCCAAATCTGAAATTATCAATTAGAAATACCTACTGCTGTTTTAAAAATGCACTTTTTTTGTGGAAGCAATGTCTAGGAAGAAGTGGTTGCACGTGACCCTTTCCATCAGACAGCAGATCTGATGCTAGTGACCAAACTGAGGGAAGCAGACCTTGAGAGACAGTTCTCAGCTTCTTGGGAATGGGGAAAGCTGCCAGCTTCCCAGGTTAGTGTGCGTGTTTGTGAACGCTTACAGCTTTTGTTAACTGATCTGGTTGCATTAAGTCTCCTTCCTCAGCCTTGGACATTAAAATCAGTCCCTTGCATATATGATGTTAGATGGAGAAATACGTTTAAGGATTCCCACACTTAAGATCACCATCTTTACACATTGTACCGACATTTATGAATGGGAAACCTCCTTTTCCAAGTCATAGAGTGCATTGTGTCCACCTCAGCACCTGGCTGTCTTTTTCCAGATATTGCAAAACACCCCAAGTTTGCTGAGGCATGCCAATGGTGTCTGGTCACATCTCAGTCCAACAGCTCCTACAAAGTACAACCAGCCATGACACATCCTGGAGTTACAAGAAACTAAAAATCTGTGTGAGAAAGATGTTTTTCTCAAGAGAGACAATTTCAATCCACACAAAACTTTCTGAGGACATTTGTTTTTCAGAGAAAGAGTAGCCATCCTCAGTCTATCTTAAACTTGATCCTGATCAGCTTAAGATAAGCCATTTCTAAAATCATGCCTAAGCTCAATCTGGCCCTGAAGACAACACCAAACTCTGCATGCTTGCCAGCACCATGGCAGATGATCAGTAAGGTAAGACAGTCTACTTCTAGTGGTTAACTGCATTCTGGGGGCAAACACTTCTACAGCTGTGAGCATGACATAGGTGTTGATGACAATGTCCATATATATCAAAGTGTGTGGGCATGCTCTTTCAGGTATAACATGAGCCAAGAAAGACTGGAAATGCAATAATCTGCAATGAGCAAAGCCAATCATGAAATTGCAACTAAAATGGCAATATTTTAATTTTCATTTTCCTTTTCCATTTTTTTTTTTTTAAGAAATCTCAGTTCAGAAAAATGTTATCCTTTTAAGTACATCACCACAGAACTATGACACGATAATTTATATGGAACATTAAGCAATACAGAAGTTATAACGGGAACTTCTCTCTACTTCTCTTGTTATCTGTTCTGTGAATCTGGAAGACAGTAATTTTAAAAACCCATGAAGGTAAATACTTTTTCCACTCAAAACATAATAAGCCTATGAGATCTTATGGAATGAGTATCATTGAGACCAAAAATCGGTACATTTTTTTAAAAGGGAACAGATGTTTATTTCAATAAAAAGAACTTCTAGAAGTGCTATAAAAAGATTCTTAAAGTAAAATTTTGGAAAGGATGTAACACATTGTATTGCAAGATATGGTAGTCACAAATCTAAGAGAAGCAGCGGAAAGAAATATTTCCTGTGAAAGCAATTATCTCAGTGTTTCTCATATCTTCTCCTAAAGTACCCAGCACTGGCCACTGGCAGAGAAAGATATTAAATTAGATTGATTTCTGTTCAACTTTAGTACAGCAATTTCTTCATTTCATCTCCCTTCACTCCTTCCAGTACTGTGGATTTAACTCAAAAAACCATCTTACTCGCAATAGCTAAATATAACACTAAGCTCCTGTTACTCCTTGTCAAAAGATGTGACAATTTTGCTAGGGTAGAACACTAATGAACTTTGTGTTTCAAAGAAAAACACATTAAAAATAATAAATCGGATATTAAGAGTGACAAATACTAGGCAGTTTAGCATATTTTTCCCTTTGTGATTTGCAGCATGATTAATGGCTCGTGTGGATTCTGAATTTGTCTGTGTGGTTTTTTTCCAGGAACTCAAATTTTATCCTTCATAGCCCAACATTTCTGGCAGAAGTATTTGTACAGCAGTGTGATAAATTGGACTGGGGCACAGAGTTTATTGTTGTTGCATTATTTTCATCCTCATCACCTTGCTCACCTGGGGCCGTGTGAATGCACTGGCAGCAGGGGGACATCGCACAAGGGTGGCAGTGCTCTGCTAGGGACAGGGAAGGACAGGACTGTGCCTTTCCATAGCTGCTTTTTGTGGTGGTGGAATATCAGGTGAGATGTTACCTGCATATCTTGGTCATGTTTAATAAAACGTTGGCTTCAATGGACATTTAAGTGTAATGGCAAATACACATTAGCCATTGAATGGCAAAAACGTATTTGTCAGTGCTGCATGCTGCCTGGCCAACACATTATCATAGGAAGATCTATAAAACTTTCCTGAAAGTAAATCTCTAAAGACTGTGGTCAGAATAGGGAGAGAACTGACAAAAATCAATCCAGATAACAAAAGTTTCCTTCCTTCCTTCCTTCCTCCACCGAAATACAAGGTAATAGCTATGTACTTTTGAACACTTTGCATCTAAACCCCAAGTGTGCAACAGCAGCTGTGGGAGCCACACAGAGGCTGCTGCCCCATGGATGCGCATGGTGGTACCACGTGCCACAGGCAACTTACACAGCACGGAAAACTTGTTCCACTTCACATCATACCTGTTCTGTACTGATCCTGCAGAAAAGAGCTTGAAATTTGAGGTAAAAACATTGCTTTTCCACAGTTTTGATCCTCAGGTTGTATTTCCCAGAACAGGGCTTTGAAAACCATTTTTTAAACAAAACCACCATAAAAATATGCCACTTGAGCTTGAACAAAACAAACAACCCTCTTACTTCTGCACCCTCGCATACCATTACAACTCGGGGTTATAACAATCACACCTCAAACTATTAGAAATTTCTTCAACCCTGTATCCCCTTGGGGCTTCTTTTATATGAAGTCTTTGTGTAGTTGAGTACAGTAGCTGAAACAGCTAAAATCACTCAGACCACAGAGAATAATATTTTTATTTTAATCTTTCAAAAGGTCAGTAAAGCTGAACAGGAGTAAATTACATTGCTAAAAATGCATTGTCTGCCAACACAGCACACCTTCACAGCTGCTTTCCTCAGTCTTTGTTAAGTCTGTGTTATTCAGTCCAGGAATTTTGCTGGGTGGGATGTTAGGTCTATTTTTTTTTTTTTTAAGACCAAATTTTAGGATTTGTGGGAAGTAATGGTACCTCTTTTGAAAGGGAGACTTCCCCCCTCCTTCAACAGTACATAAAATATTTTTATTTTCAGTAATTCTAGTAAAATATTTGATTTCCATCCTTCCTCACCACCATATAACAAACATCAGTATTAAGCAGAAGACCATGCCAGTATGGGAAAATCTCTGCAATCAAAACAGAATACAAATTGGCTCCTATTCCAGTCTGAGCAGCAGTGGAGAGATTGGACTTCCAAGTATTTACTTTGCAGGGAGGTGTTTTCACCCCAAGCAGCTGGTTAGTGCAGCTCACAGTACAGGCTCCACATCACTGCAGAGGGCTCAGCATAACTCTCCAGCAAAGGCTGTAGGGCAAGTAGCCAACCAAAAGGGCACCTCTGCCCTGTTCCCCTTTCCCCTTCACCTTCTACCACTCATTACCCACTGAACCCTAGATCAGACAGTCTCAGTTTAGCTGGCTGATCTCGTAGGACACTACCCCTGCCAAAATCCATGATAGCTTCCTACTAGAACAGGGAGCTGTAGTAATTTAGCTCCGAGCTGCAGGGCAGGGGGCAGTAACAGCTGGACCACCCCTGTCAAGTCAGCTCCTGTTATATACAGAAGCCAACCTACAGGAAACCAAAGATGCATGCTTTCTGTCAAGTCTCAAATACCTAGCATGGTGCAGCCCAGCCTCCAATGATTTTAAATAATCCTGCAGCATTATTAACTGGAGATAAAATAATGTAGCTACATTGCCTGGTAGAATAACCCTTTCCCCTGCCTATGGATTGTTTCAAAAGAAGGAGAAGTTAAAACAGAATTAACATTCTTATATTTGATATAAGAATCTCTAATGTAAACATTATTTATCTGCTTATACTAAGTCTGATGACAACAAGGGCTTCTGCTGTCCTGGATACTCAGCATAAAGCTATTAAATGTCATCAGTAATGAAAATCAGAGAACTTTTGTTTACCAGTGGAGATCAACACTTGTTAAAGAGGTTATTTCTGAATGAAAGTGTCTGCAAAGTTCTTTTTTTTAAAAAAGGTTTTGTTTTGACAGATCTCTGAGAATATATTGTTATATATCAGAATTTCTACATCATCTTACACAAATATACATTGTCAAGGTATGCAGTAACTTAACTGAACTTTTAAGGAGTACTAAGAAATTATCTATATTGAAACCTGAAATAAAGTTTATAAACTTTGTCTACATTTATGCAGACAAACTTGTACAAAACACTGCACAAGCAGAGAGTTTAAAAAGGCCCTCAAAAGACCAAAGTCAGCATGTGAATTTATTTGGCAATGGCCATATAAACCAGCCACAGTAATGTGCATACAAATGCATTTGCTAATTAGCTAGCTTTTTTCCTCCCTAAGCTGTTCTGCTTAAAGGCTGGTACATCCTTTAGACACAGGCAAATTAGGTGATTCACATTCTCACAAAAAAGTGTCTTTGCATTCCTAATGCCAAGGAAGTAGAACTGGTCTCCTGCTGCTTCTGGAATACAAAAGAGCGTAAACACTCAGTTCAAAAATACCATTCTATTTGTTGTCATTACAGATATTACTTGAATGAGTAGAAAACTATAGAAAAACAGAATTAATCTGTGAGCCTTTTATTCATCAGATACTGTATTATCTTAGAAATTATGCAGTGGTTACTGATTCAATATTTTAGATTTTTCTAGGCAATGTGGGTGCTCAGAATTGCTTCAGGAAGCATACAGAAGCTTACATACATACATGTGTGTAAGCTGCGCTGAGTTCACATCTCCAGAATAGAGCATGCAACGCTCATGTGAGAATTTGGGTTGAGAACATGAACCTGAGGGAGAGGCATCAGGACATCCAGCAGAGAGTCGGGGTGATCACAGCTGCATAGTGAGAATCAGCCTCACCTTCAGTCCTATGAAGGAATCTGCCTCCTATCCTAGTGGGAATCACTGTAAGCTCACTTCTCAACTCCAAAGAGTCTACTTGCTTTTACCAGTAATAATGACATACTACATCATTTTACCAAAACAAATAAAAACTTCCAACAACCTAGTCTTGGCATGAGAAAGCAAAACTTCATGGAATCTATGTGCCTACTTGCTGTTTTGTTGGGTTTTTTGGTTGGTTGGTTGTTTTTTTTTGGGTTTTTCTTTGTGGTTTTGTTTTGTTGTTGTTTTGGTTATGTTTGGTTTGTTGGTTTTTTTAATGTGTTTGTGAATGTACACTCTTTCTACAGCCTATTTCAAAGACATTAACATTTCAAATTAAATAAGTGGCTGAAGAATTTAGTGATAAACAAAGGCTAAGGGGAATATCTAACTAGCACTTGAGAAAGTGAAACTTTCATTTACGAGCTTAAACACAAAGAAACATTCAAAAAAATGGATCCTTTCTTAGCTAGAAATATTTTCATGGCATTCTATATTTTGTATTACATACTAAGAATTTACATTGTCATTAGGGATACATGTAGGCTGTCTAGATAAGAGTCCTTTTCTATGCAGGTATTTATTTTGCACAGTAAATTAAGTTAGTATACTTTTCAGTTGCTACATATTACAGAAGAAATGCTTTTAAAACATGGAAAGGTTTGGGGTTTTTTTTGTATGTTTACCTGCTAACAGTTTTTGTACTGGAGAAATGCAACTTGAAGAATAACATTAAGATATCACTAAATGCTCACATAAATAATCTCATAAATGGATGTTGTCATAAATAATTTAGTATCTCTTTGGCTTTATAAGAAAAAACCCTTGACATTTTCTACTGCTTTTTCCTAACAAACAGCTCAACGCCGAGATAGCAGAGTACCACAGCACGCAGTAACTAAAGTGCATCATCTCCTTTCTGATGAAAACAGTAATTGGGAAAAAACAGAAAATGTGTTTTGTAATTCTCATAGCAACAGGATTCTTACAACCAAAATGAGTGGGATTATCAGAGGGAAAGTGAAGTTTAGTGAAAGGCTTTGCTTGGAAGGTAGGTCAACTGAGGGAAAAGCCCCATCCTCCAGCAGTGTTCAGTCAGAGCTGCACTAATGCAATTAAATTTGTCTATATAGTTGATTTGCTGCAGTTGCAGACTGCAGAAATAGCCCATTGACAGCTATCCTTTGAAAGTTTAAACTAAATGAGCAAATAGACTTCAGAAAGTTTTATTCATCTTTGCTTAAGGCTATAAAGTCAAAAGAATAAGTGGTTTTTTTTTTTAAGTTTGCTGAGATTTTCTCTTTATGTATAATATTTAGTTCTTATCTGTTCAGTAAACTAATAAGATTCGTTTAAAGGAGGATTTATATTTTTTTTACTAGTGCTAGCACATTTCAACATTTAATAATTTTAAAAGTGCTTTTCACAATAGTTCACAGAATTGCTTAAAATTACTATCACTACCTTCTGGTGAGTTGATGCTGTCAAAATAAAAACTGTTTTGACAATTCCATGTTGGCCCTAGAAACCTGCCTCCTACTTACATGGGAGTAGATAAGGAATAACTTCATTTAATCAAGTTACACTGGTGTAAAAAGAAGAGAGAAATGAGTTCTAAATATTGCTAAAAATGCACCAAGTTTCCAATCTCCAATAGTCTAAGACAGGCAAGAAACTGTTCTTTTTTATTACTGCAGATGTAACTGGCTTATTCTCCTTTCCCATGGCCTTCAACCAGGGCTGAGCTTTCCAGATACTTGTCAGCCTTCACAAATACATGGCCAGTGCTATAGACATCATCATGCCCACTCAAACAGTGAAGTGCTTTTAAAGCTAGATGGACCGTATCAAACACTAAATATACATATTGCATACAGACCGACAAGAAAGGCATATCAATTCACAAGTAGAGGACTGTGGTGGGTTGGCCCCTGCTGGATGCCAGGTGCCCACCAAAGGCGCTCTATCACTGCCCCATGTCAGCTGGACAGGGGAGAGAAAATGTAACAAGTGTCTTGTGGGTTGAGATAAGAACAGGGAGAGATCACTCAGCAGTTACTGTCATGGGCAAAACAGACTCAACTTGGGGAAACAAGCTTAGTCTATTAACAATCAAATCAGAGTAAGGAAACGAAAAATAAATCCAAATCTTAAAACACCTTACCCCCACCCCTCCCTTCTTCCCGGGCTCAAATTTACTCCTAATTTTCTCTGCCTCCTTCCCCCTCAGTGGCACAGGGGGACAGGGAATGGGGGTTGTGGTCAGTTCATCACACCTTGTCTCTGCCACTCCTTCCTCCTCAGGAGGAGGACTCCTCACATTCCTCCCCTGCTCCAGCGTGGGCTCCCTCCCACGGGAGACAGTCCTCCATGAGCTTCTCCAACATGGGTCCTTCCCACGAGCTACAGTTCTTCACTAACAGCTCCAGCGTGGGTCCCTTCCATGGGGCGCAGTCCTTTGGGAACAGACTGCTCCAGCGTGGGTCCCTTCCATGGGGCGCAATCCTTTGGGAACAGACTGCTCCAGC
>WEKW01015592.1:22406-46062 GCA_013389905.1 Sula dactylatra
TGGGTCCCCCACGGGGTCACAAGTCCTGCCAGCAAACCTGCTCCAGCGTGGGCTCCTCTCTCCATGGGGCCACAGGTCCTGCCAGGAGCCTGCTCCAGCATGGGCTTCCCACGGGGTCACAGCCTCCTTTGGGCATCCACCTGCTCTGGTGTGGGGTCCTCCACGGGCTGCAGGTGGAGATCTGCTCCACTGCTGACCTCCCTGGGCTGCAGGGGGACAGCCTGTCTCACCATGGTCTTCCCCACGGGCTGCAGGGGAATCTCTGCTCTGGCACCTGGAGCACCTCCTCCCCTCCTTCTTCACTGGCCGTGGTGTCTGCAGGGTTGTTTCTTTCATGTATTCCCACTCTTTCTCTGGCTGCAGGGATTTTTTCCCCCCCTTCTTGAATACATTATCCCAGAGGCACTACCACTGTCGCAGATGGGTTCAGCCTTGGCCAGCAGCAGGTCCGTCCTGGAGCCGACTGGCGCTGGCTCTGTCGGACATAGGGGAAGCTCCTGGCAGCTTCTCACAGAAGTCACCCCTGCAGCCCCCTCGGCTACCAAAACCTTGCCACGCAAACCCAATTCAAGGACGTATGTTCTAATGCCATTCATCTAAATGTACTGCTGAACTGCTGAAGAGCAGATGGCCCAGAGACTAAGTACTACAAACACCAAAGACGCTAAAATGGCAAAAGATTTCTGCGTGTCAGGGTTCACTACTGACATTTATATATTGGAAAATTGCATCTACGCTCATTCCAATGTTTTAGAATTTCTTTTTTTGTTGTTTTTTTTAAATGTTTGAGGCATTTTAGCTAACGCATCTATACCCAATGCATCAATGTATCTTGCAATACAGGCACAGCTCCCAGGAAAGACACTGTGATATCAAAATATGTATCTTAAGATCTATGCAATTCCAGCTAGTTTTCCACAATCTGCATGCTAGCCTTTAAAGAACATCACTGAGAACTTTTTCTGAGTTTTTTGTCTTGCAGGTGAGCTGCATAACCAGGGTGACTGCCCATTTCTCACAAAAGTTTCTCATAACTTAGGACTTTTTTTTTTTAAATAAAAATGTTTCCATTTTATTCAATCTTCTTTTCCATTGTGACCTTCAGAGCTCTTTTTTTCAGTTCTTTTTTATCTATTTTTAAATGTAGTATTTTAAAATGCATGTCTAATATGTGGTTATCTAATGTGTGCGAGTCTAGTTCAGGGTGCCAAAAGTGTAATAAAGGCCAATTTTAAAAGTTTGGCTTTCATAGCTCCGATACCTTCACATAACACTTTTTCATTTAGGTGAAATCATGACAAACTACGTAACTCACCATCGGTATGCAGCCGTAGCAGTGACTTGTATCAAAGATGGGCTATACTGATTTTCCAAACATTGAAATAAAATATTTTTTCTTTTTTTTTTTTTTTTAAAAAAACCTGGAACATAAGTATATTCCATTTAATGTCAGTGGACTTTCACTGTGAAACGAGAGCCTGGCCCAAACACTTCTAGTCTCACCTCTGGTTTCTTAGGGATGGAACAACAGAGTTTGAAGTGTCTGAACAACTAGCTCAAAAGTGGTTCTGTTTTCTTTTTTTTTTTCCTATCTATAATTTGATAACTGAATAGAAAATTAAAAACATTGCATACCATATGTATTGTGGTCATCAACTCCTGTAAAGTGAGTTTTATTGTTTCACAGAACAACGCAGACCTAAACAATATCAGTCATTTGAGCAGCTTTAAGCCTGTCTAAAAGCAACACCTCCCCCCACGAAAGAAATTCACCTTGCTTTTCCATCCCTCCAGAAGAGCAGCCTCGTCCTCCCCCTAACTCCAGTGATTCCCCTGTCTCTCAACAGCAGGTGAAAACAGTGCACCAGAGAAGTCAAGCAGCCCTTTCTCTTAGATGTATGCTTTTCGAGCAAGCCCCTTTCTTTCACACTTGTTGAAAGTAAGTTCGTGGCCAATGACATTGGCATCATTTTTGACTTCAAAGACACAGTTGCCAATAATTCAAATTGATTACCCATGCACCTCTTCTCTTTCAAGAAAGTGGATGTTTTCTTTATATCAAAAAAAGTTTTTCAATGCTTCACCTGGTGTCAGCAGTTTCCTACCACAGTTGAACAGCTGCTCAGTACAGGCAATGCTTGGTAATACTTCCTTAAATATACTTTTATGTGAAGGATAAGGAGGTTGAGGCTGAGTCAGTGCACCTACAACCCTTTATATAACCAGAAATTTGGCACTTGTCTATGCTGATCTACACGTATATTAAAGTGGTCTTTGCACTACCCCAGAGAAGCCACAGACTTAAACTGGCAGCGTTATACAGCCATCACTGTACACAGCATCCCACAAATATCACTAACAACTCAGCGTGCAGCATCTTGCTTGTTCCCAAGCCTTCTTCCATGGGACCAGATTAGAGGGACCCTTTGTTGTCCAAACTCACACGGGAAATATGCACATAGTAAAGGCATTGAAACTGCATCTCCCCAGTCAAAAGCTAATATGAAGTTGAGAGTATTTTTCTAGCTTAAAGCTACATGAAAACAAGAACAGAAAAGACGCCTTGCTGACTATAGTGTAACTTATTGTCATTTAGTACAGCCTACTTCTACTCAGAAAAAAATACTATTTCTCAGCAAATGTTTGTTCTTTATTTAGGAGCAACCATTCAAAGAACTACTGGTTGAGCCTGACATCCAACTGTTGTGTTATTTCCTTATCTACCAGCTACATCTTTTCTGGATCAAAAAAATGCCTTTTCTAATGTATAGCATACAGGTAAAATTTTACATAAGCATTTCTATCATCCCTGATCAATTCTGTGTTGTATCCATCTGCTTCTATAGTCTTGATCTACTTGGGGCTGATAAATATGCTCAGGACATTTCCAAAGTATTCTTATGATTTTGAGTCATTCCATCAGCCGTATTTGCATACTTATGCAGATGCGAGTGCTTTTTCTGCTTTCTTGCTCCTCTTTATGGCTTTCTCACTTCCAGATTGTAGGCAATTGCCCTGTTGTGTGCCAAGCATTCAATCTTGATAGATACCAATTTTCCCTAATATATACAGAGGGCATCCGTCATGGCTTCTCCATATAAATTACTTCTAAATTGTGCGTAGATAAAACATAAATCATTCATGCAAAAAGTCATAGGTGGATAACTGCATAGTGCTTGACAGTAATAGTTTCTTTTTGCTGAAAATTAAATATATATATATATATAATCACCCACACACAAAATGTTTACATCCAAGCCTAGAGTAAAACACCTATTTGGAAACACAGTAATGTAGAATGTAAATTTAGTGCAATAGAACATTAATTTAGTTGTAAGTACTGCAAATTTCACTGCCTGTCACTGCATAAAGGTACTTCTGGGAGCAGTGCATCACTAGGAGAAAGGCAGAAGGCACCGTTCAGGAACAAAAGTATTTCCGGATATAGGTAACAGGACTATTACCAAGGGCAGCTGAAAACAACAGCGGTGAAATTGATTGTTTGCTACAGGAGCATGTGGCAAGACTCTGAAAAACATAACTACAATGACACACTGTGCGCACCAATCTGTTAAGGGCTGTAAAGTAGCACAGTGCTATTGTGGCACATCTTTCAGCATCCCACCAGTCCTCTTCTCGCTGTCCTCCCTCTGTCCTCCTTTGTCCCTAGATGTGCCATCCTGTTCAGCACTAGCCCAAGCTTTTACATTAAAGCAGCTGGATTTCATCTGTGCAGAAACTCTATGCAAAAATTCTGTAGTGAACATATCCAATTCTTTACTTCAGAAGGAATAAAATTAAACCTTTAATTCTTTGGCTTTTTTGGTTGGTTGGTTGGTTTTGAGGTTTTTTGGTATTGTTCGGCATCTACTTTTGAAGGTTTGAGCCATAATTAACAGAACCCTCTTTGGTCAACAATCACATAACCTTTAAAACCCCCACTGGTTAACTGATGTAATCAAAAATCATGAACCTAATCATGAACTTAAACACGAACCACCACTCTCAAATGCAGACATTACAAGTGAACACCTAAAAAGAAGTGACATGGCCAACAAAAACCTGACACCACATATTGCCAAAATCTCTAAAAGAGATTATGGTTACTTGCAACCATCAAATCACCTGATTTTGATTGCCTAAATAGGTATGAAGATAACAGCTGATGGCTGACCAAATTTGGCTTGAAGGTCCAAAAATATTATCATTAAAAGACATAAACTAGTTTTAAAATTGTTAAGCTTTGAATTTAATTTAATAACAAGTTTTCTGCTCCAATTCTTTTTCCACATTCATAATCCAACAAAAAGACCATTTCAAATAGCACATTCTAAACAAGAGGCTTCTTTTTCCTTTCATCCTTCACCCTTAATGAAATAAAAGAACAAAACCCCAAACCTTTACACATACATAGGCTTCACTAAATCACCTCATTACTGAGGAACCACACCAATATCCATTACAATTATTAGATCAGGCTTTAATGCTGAAAAAATAGATGTAGTGACCTAGTGCTTAGGTTTCTGTGATGTAATCTAACATTATTATAGCTTGCATTCTTCCTTTCATGCCCCTCAAACACTCCTAAAAATGCCATTTCACACATAAAGTTTTAAAAATGATAAAAATGCCTGTTTAAGCTAATTTCCAAAATCAGTTATGTGCATTTAACTGCTCTCATTGTTACATATGCTTCCCTAATGAATAAAAAAAAATATATTTTAATTCTAAGATACCTAGTTATAAAAAGCATTGTTGGAATTTTCCTTTTTTATTAACATTTTCCATTAAAGACATGCATAGTCTTCAGTTTTAGACGTGCTGTGTGCCACTTCATTGAGCTTACATTCTGCAGGTGCATACACTGTTCATGACTTAAGTACCACTTTTTTATTTCTAAAGCCATTTACAATTATTAAACTCTACGAGAATAAATGTCCTTATTAGCATGAAGTTTAGAACATCTTAGGTGCAGAAAAATGTCAGCTGCTTGTCAGAAGTCATTTTAAGTGTGCCCTCTTGACCCATTCCCAATTTAAAAGTCTGTTCCCATGGAACAAGACAGATAATGAGTGCAGCATGAAAACAGCCAGTAAATGAGCAATACAAGAAATTTGTCTTACTAATTGAAAGAGCATAAGCTAAAATTACAGTACATCAGCTAAGTATCCAAAGTGTTAGAAAATGTCATAAGAAATAAATAACTTTATCGTGGACTGTCTTTCTCAGAGATACAGAGAACACAGCACTGCAGAATATGCAAGGGTAAAAAAATAGTGAAGCTCCAGCGAGTTAAGGTCACTTTATTTCTAAGTGAGAAGCCTACATAGGATGCTAATTTGTTTGATTTGTTTTAAGCTTTCCTCAATCCTCATGTAGTCAAAACCTTAATTATTCTTTCATCCAAACAGATTTAGAAATATCAATTTTACATCAGACAGTCCTCCACCACAGAACTCTGCCACACTGCCATTTGCACAGTCCTGAGGACCCAACTACTTGGAAGGGTGTAAAGGAACCTTTTGGCCTTGTTTTTGCTTTTAAACTTCAGGAAGACAAAAAAGTTAGGAAGCCAAAACATCATATTATAACAGAACTTTAGTCATAGCAAATCTACGAACGAGGGCAGAGTGTATGCATATTCATTAAATAGGACAGGGTTGCATAAGTTAGTGTAGCCAAGGGCAGCTGTAAGTTTTGTTGAATATATTACTGTACAATATTACTTTGTTGGAATAATTATGCTGCCATTGACTAAAAATATATATCCTCCAACAATAGCATTTAAGTATACATTTAGGATTAAAACCAAATAAAAACATTGGTGAAATTCTGTTTAATTATTATTTAGGCTTTAACTTTTAAAAATGCCTGTGTAGAAACAAGTGTGGCTGATACTGCAAGGGAATAAACCATGCCAAACGTACCTTTTGAAATGTTATAAATAAACAGCAGAAACACTATTAGAATCACCTCATAGTCTGATTTAGTAAAGGGAGAAGATTTTGGACTAGGACTGCGCTGTGGTCACAATAATTGTAAGAAGATACTGCTGTCAGGAAGACATGCTGATACAATTATCTTCAAAGGCCTCATCTATTTCATAAATTTTAACACTGGGAGGCTCATTGTTCTCTGACAAAGATTACAAGGGAACCTCATCACTCTAGCCTTAGGGGTAGCCCTCCAGTCTTGCCTTTTCACATTTCTAATAGTCTTGGGGTTTATATTTTGGACATTCACTTTCTGAAATTGTTTCCCAGGTGTCTGAGCATTGCTTTCACAGGATTGTAAAATCTGAAAGGTGGATGTTGTTCATATGTATTCATACCAGCACCTTATATAACAAAAGAAATGTTTTGTTCAATCCCAGAATAATGTTTGTGTTGAACAGTGTTATGTTTATTTTTAAGCTGCCAGCAAACCTGGAAAATCATTCATTCACACAGCTGTACCACTTCAGTGCCCTACCTCTTTCCTGCATCCCATTCATCTTATGTGAGGCTGATAAACTTGTCTCCTTTCACAGATACTATCAGATACTGCCTAAAACCACCCAAAGATTCAGCCCAAAACTTCAGACAAAAAAAGTTCTGAAAAATCAATTAAAAATGCCACTACCTCTAGCTGACATTCTGAGCAGTTACAGCTGAAAAGACACTGTAAAGAATTATGTCAAACTCTTGTCTGACAGCTCTGACGAGGCTGCCCAGCATGCAGAAGCTTTTCTAAACTTATTGTGCAATAACTTATTTCTTTGGCTACAGGATCTGAGAATGCTCAGAGAAATTCAGAGGGTTAGATAACTTCAGAAGTACTGCATCCTTTCTGTAACACAGCTCCTGTTCATCCCTTTTTGGAGACCTGAACTCACCATTAACTTCAAGAAGGCAACAAGAAGAACGAGCCATGCTTTAATATTAAGATACTTCTCTGTTCTTTGCATTAACTCTGTGACAAAGGCCACAATTTTTTTTAGGAGTGTCTGTCTTCACATCCGACATCTTCCTCCACTCCAACCATGTTTATTGTCAAGCCTTTGTAGGAGCCTCCTCCAATTACTGTAGGAGTAATATAAAATGGTAACAAAAATAAATGTAATTGAAGAGACTGTGCTGATGTACAGATATCTACATATATCCCCCTCAAGTATGAACACACGCAGCTGATCTACATTTGTTGGCATCTTACCTATCTAAAGAAATAGATAATACTCTTTCCCCTACTACTTGGAAATATTAACAAAGATTTAGAGTATTGCTAAAACTTGTTTACTCCTAGCAAAGTCATGGCTTTGTGAGAGATCTGATGTGCCTACTGTTAGATTGACTTCCCCCCTGCCCCGCAACAGCTCCCTCTTCCAGCTGTAATGCCAGCTTCTCCAGAGTGTGACTAGCTACTTGTGTATACCCTCCAGAGCTTCTGTTGCTATTTTAGTCAGTAAAGTTAGTATTATCCCTGCTAAAATAATACTTTTTTTAGTTATTTGGGACCTCTACTTTTATGATTTCATTGTATCTTCAGACATTTCAGAAGCAACGCCCAAGCCCTCCTCCCAGTACCTGTGTAGGGTACGTGCCAGTTTCTGACATGGAGAAGTCACTATGAGTACATAGTGCCTCATACTGCTGAAAATACTAAAACACCTCTAACATTTTTAATTATTTAGTGACAGTGCTACTATTACACATTCTGATTTTTTTCCTGTAGCAACTCCTTTACATTCTTTGAAACTACATAGCTTTTGTAACCAGTAAATCTGCCTCTTTGCACAGAAGCAGTATCTTGTAAAATGGAATTTAACAACTACAGAGAGTACTGCCTGGCCCAAGCCCACCTTCCCAGCTATTTCAGGAGTTTGTGATATCAATGTGATTGAAAGATAATTGTCACGGGTGGATGTGGCTGCACTTCAGTAGGACGACTACGTAATCATACCAGATACTCTGAGAGCTCACCCCCAGCAACCAACGTTAAAGCACCTTGCCAACCTCTCAACATGCACAACAGCATAATCACTTCTCCTCTCAACCTACTTATGTATCACTCCCATATTCGGAACTTATTAATTGCTGATCTAATTATCAGTAATATCCTCCCCCTCCTTAATAGTAAATGCAATCGCTTACTAGTCCTGGGTGAACAGCTGGGAACTATTGCCCTTTCATTGGGTTTCTCCCAAGGTTTTCCCTTCTCTTCCCAATTCAGATATTCATGAAATGATTGACTTGGACACAAGATGCACTCCCGCATCTTATCTCAAGAGCAGCTTTTAATGCATTCATTACTTTCCCATAGGTTATTTTCTCTCTTGAGAAATATTAACTACCATATTCCTGTTGGCAAACACTGTCCTCGGTACACGCGGCCTGCAGAGAGTCTGCACTGCGCAGCCTTGCACAGTGTTGCCCCAAGCTGAACAAGTCTCAGGGAGCCCCCCACTGCAGCACTCATGGGGGGCTGCATGGCAAGCAGCATAAGATTAACTGTGTCACTGGGTACATTTGTCTGTATTAAACATCCAACTAGCAACGAAATAGTTCACTTGCTTTTGTTAGAAAAGCACTTAAAATGAATGGTTATCAACTGGCATATGAATATTTGAGGCTCATTTAAATTGTTAATATTTTTCCTGGATGTGTTTGTTTCTAGAGCTACTGTTTTTCAATGTGATGTGAAGCTAAGGACTTCAGTTTATAGAGATGATGCTTGATTTCCTTCAGCCACATTTAAAAATAGATGTCTTTTAGCGTTAAGCTATGCACATTTCTTTGCATTAGTTCATATTAGATTAACACGTATTTGTTTCAGGGAAACACCATTACAAACACCTGAAAAGGAAAAACTAAGTTATATTATATTTTCTGTTAACCATAAGCCTTTATTGGTAGCACACTGTATGTATGTATTCAGTAAGGGAAATGTAAAATTGTCGAACATGAATTGAACAAGTATTGTATTATATTATAGAACATTAGGAAATGCCAAGAAATCCCAAGGAAATAATATGAAATGAATAATGATAATTACAGTACTCACACCACCATTAAGCAGAAACATATCAAAAAGAAGCAGCAACATAATTATTCGTTTCTGAAATACACTCAATATTTTAAACCCATAGTAAGCATATAGTAGTTAATAGTTAAGGTGATTTGTATATTTGTTAAAAATTGTCATTGTATCAGTTTTAGAGTAAATACAATTAATGTATCACCTACTCTTTCTGGTAAAGAGTTATTAGGAGAGGGACAGACATGTCTTTTTAAATAATATAGGCGGTTTGAAGTAATAACTGGGCCATTTTACAAATGCTAGCACTTTACATTTACAGAAGGCATTATAGTCAATCATGCTGGAACTATATAATTACAGGTGATTTGCATTTGTTTGTTTCATTTCTCAGACCATGATGGCACTTAAAGTAATTATTCACCTAGTTATATAACATGGTTGTAATAAAGCATTTGGACTGTTCAGCAATGACAGTTGAGAACATAGTTTGAACATGTGTGTATACACAGCTGTAACATTATTCTAAAATAAATAATCTTTTTTCTTAAAGTTATTCACATTTTAATCGTCATGAGATGTTTGACAAAGGCTTAACAATGTCATTGACTTCAATAAAAGCCCAAAGCAGATTTTTCCATTTTGCAAGAGTAATTTCCTTTTTTGTCCTATTGGTATTTTCCCATGGTGACCCTGATTTAAGGGTTGAATCCTTACAGCTAGATGCCTACACCTCCAGGTGGGGCTCACTGATGGCAGAACTCTACCAAGACCTAGGAAATATTTCAAGACTGCAACAGAGGTCTACAAAGGTTCAGCCTGGGGAGTTGTGAACCGTGCCATATAGTTATTTTCATCTGGGAGCCCACAAATGCTAATCCTCAGCTTTGCTGAGAAAGGAGATGTTAGAGTGGGCAGAATGCCATTGTATTGTGACTATATTGCATCCACTGTCTGTGTTAACTTGTTTACTGCAAGTTATTCATCCTTTAGACAGCCCCACAACAGTCTGTAGAAAGAGGATCTCTGTGTTAGAGAACATGTTTCTGTTTCCACTCAGCAGGAAGAATGGTTGCTGGTCATACCAAAGGTTTTTTTATTCAAAACTCTTTAAGGGCACTCTGACCCACCCAGCTACACAAACAAGCCGAATTAATTTGATTTGTTGATTCAGTTGATTCGACTGAGCAAAGCTGCCTTCAGGGCAATGCCATGGTGGTTATCAGCTCTACAGTTTTCCTTTGGTCCTTCTCTTGACTGCAGAATCTGCAACTTTAACCCACCCTTTTCTCGACATACCCTTATGAAAAATACAGGACAAATGCTAGAGTATTCTTCTGACTGTATTCATGTATTTGTTTTCTGGCTTGAGAAATCAATTATAACCACAGTACCAACCAGTTTCTCTTGATTAAGCAGGACTTTGTACTTTGAGAGCTTTCTGTACCACAGTGTTTGTCCTTGATATGCTAAGCTCATTTTTGAGAGAGGAAAAAAAAACTTTCCAGATCCCTTCTACTTGCTTACCCATCTTCCCCCCTTAAAAGTTAATACACATTATGCTAACAAGGGCTCAGAGGCTGTAGCATTGTACATTACAGAGTCCTTTGGGTGGGTTAATCAAGAGTGTAAACAAAATGTAGAGCTCATGTGGTTACTTCATGCATTCCAAAAATTACTAAGCATTTTTAACATGGTTAAATTACAATGTCAGATTCCTGTATATGGTCCCAGTAGACTGAAAGCAGGTTAGCTTTGTGTTCAGATTGAAGTTGACCTTGCTGGTTTGCCTCTAGCATGGTATTTTCCTGCACTGCCTACTGCAAGTCTTTTGTTTCTTGCATTTCTTCACTTAATGTGAATATCCAAAAGAGGATTTACACATCTTTTCTGCCAGTTCTCATCAGAACTTTCTATTTTGAAATTTTCATTGATCACAAGGAAAAAAGAAATCCCCTCAGCCTGCCAAACTGCTCATCTTCACAAGTATACTTTTATACTCCTGCTACTGAAACTTAAGTGTTTAACTGTAGTCTAATTAAAAAGTGAAGGCCAAAGAGGGCTTCAGTGCAACATCCAAACCAGCTCAACTCACGTGACTCTTCACAACAAATGTGTGTATGAACAGTCAGATAATTCTCAATGATCTCAGTATAGCAGTATGTGAGCAGGGTTAAGGTGCAAGCAATTTCACCTAACAAAGGGCAAGAACATATACCAGAGTAAAACCACACAAGTAGTGCACTGGAAGGTCAAATTATCATCTCTGAAGCCTAAGCATCAAGAACATCATCTGATATTAGGAAAGTAAATATTTTTCTCTAAGTGAACACCAAAATACAAATGGTTACAATGACTTGTTTGTATTTAACACAAGTTTCCTCCCTCACAGAATTTTTCAGTTTATAAGGGTAAGCAACTGTAAGATACTGTCAAAAAATAGGTGCATTATTCTGCATGAAAAAATGGCTACTGGTTGGAAATGTGAGATAACTCATGGAAACTCAAATAAGACTAATTCCTAGCAAAGCGTTGAGCTCTTGGATCTACTCAAAAGAAACCATTTTGGCCAAAAATGATCTGGAAGCGAAAAGAGAATACACATTTGGAATGCAAAACAATTCATTTATCCTGTGAATGTCTCACTTCTTTCCAGAATTTTTTAATTCCAAATCAAACTCATATTTTGGATGCCTGACAAGAACGTGTTAAGAATTCCTGTAAGGGCTAAGCGCAGAGTGGCTTTTCATTCTGAAAACAAACAGAACCGAGACATTTACAACCTTATCTGTGAAAGGGAATTGCCAGCTGGGGAGAAGTATTTGAAACTTAGTGCAACAGCATCCAAACAGAAGGAAAAAACAGAGCTCCCACCTCTGTAGATGATTTTATGAGGGTTTCTGAATCCAAGCAAGAAAGGATCCCTCTGTCTAATTAAAAACATGGTATGATTATAACAAATAGGAAATAAAGTGAGATGAAATATATTTAATCAAGTTAATCATTCACAAGAGAAAAATAAAACTTCATACCAAGGTGATGTTTTTCAACTCAGTGCTAGAAAGGAAACTATATCGACTATTTGTGAAGAAGTTATAATATTCTATGGAATAAATTAACTATTCACATACTCAGGAAGAAGTAAAAGGAGGCATCCAATAACCCCACACTGCATCAAAAAATAGAGAACAACTAGTTTCTTGTGTTAAGGGATGGGAGGTTTTCTGGGTAGACACATTTTCCAGCATTCTTTGGCCCCAACTTGGTAAAAGCAATTTGCTTTATCAGTTGTAAATTGTTTCTGTTCCTACTGAACTCCAGCTCAGGTCTGTATTAGAAAGCCAAATATGAGCACGTGCTTCACATTCCCCAAAACATTGCTTGAGAGAGCTGGCTTAGAAGCAGGAAAAGAGAACATGTGTGTGTGTGTGTGTGTGTATACACACACAAGCATACACACACACAGTAAGGTCTTTGACAATATTCGCATTTTGGGGAAAGAAACCAAACATATGACAATAACATTTTATTTCAACAATCCTTTGCAAAATGCAGTAGGAATATAATAATTAAAAGAATAAGGATTATTTCCTGCAACTTTAGAGAAAATTACTTTTATCTAGAACTGTAAACCACAAACATTCAACCAAAATTTAGGCAGGTAGTCCAGTTCATATTCTCCCTTTTAGAACTAGGAAAAATCCTGGGAGTGGGGGGGTGGGGAGGAGGCAGATGTACTTCTAGACAGACTAATAATGCCTTCAGGACTCTCCCAAGAGGGCAGTGGGAAATCTACATAGCAGAGACTTGAACCTGAGTCTCCTGCATTCCAGATGAGTTGTTTACCCTAATGTAAAACTTCTCACTCACATGCATGTTTTGGCTAGAAGTTCAATTTTTTTTAAACCTAGTCATTGAAAACTGATTTCCCGAAGAAAAATTCATTGTGATATTTCCAAGAAAACTGCATGAGAAATTAAACTGATATACAGCTCTATATACACACACAAGCAGAAGGGAGCCATTGTCAATAAGATCAAGAGACTGAGCAGAACCTTCTGCCATGGGTATAAGCTGCACTGACAATTCTCCAAAGCATTTCACATGTATGACAAACTGCTGTCAACTCCAAATGTGATACTGAGAGTTTGCGAAAGAGAAACAATTCACCAGGATTTTCAATACTTATTCATTAAAGGCACCCAAATATCTAACCTTCCAAGTTGTTTTCCTGGGGTTCATTAGTGCCAGAGAAACAGTCACAGTTTATGATTACTTGAAATCTTCTGTAACATAAGAGGAAACCTTAAAGAAAATTTTAATTTAGGGGAAAATAAAAGGTTAGCTTCTTTTTGCTCTGTTGGAAGGACAAATAGTTGTCTCAGAGGGTAGAAGTCAGTCAGCTAATTAAAAAATGCTTTCTCTAGTGTTTAGAGAGAAGTTCTTTGAAGCCTGCACAAGATAACAGAAACTAAGAGATGTCTCCAGCACTAGTGCTCCAACCTGGTTTACAGCACCTGATGCAGCAGACAGCCCTGCAGTTCACTTCTCTGCCTTTGGTCAGGATCCGTCCCCTCTCAGATGAGGGTTTCACCATTCTTTTCAAGGAGAGAATGGTGAACTTATACTAAGTGTCTGTAGCAGCCCTGCTCCTCCCTCCCCCTGCTTTTGTCAGTTGTACAAGTACATGCCATTGCAGTAAGTTTTTAGAGAAAGATTGTATCTTTTTCTCCTGTAGATTGTATTGATTTTTCTAAATTTTCATTTAAAAATGCATTTGTAATGGAAACTGCAATAAATCTATAAGCATGAAATAGAGTTTGATACCATCATTTTTGCTAGTTTTAAAATCCCTATTTGTTACTTCTAAAAATAACACATTCCTGTAATATTTTCCAGAACTCATTTTGGTGTAAGATTTTGTAGTTCAAATGGTAGGTCCATCTGGCTACAAGTTTATTTCTCCAGGACAATATTTTTAGTACAAATTTCATGGAGGAAAAGTCAGAAACATGGTGAATTACTGTTGTTCAGAAAGAACCAGCCCATCTGCTCTTCTCGCAATGATAATATATTATTTGCATGAAGTGGCGTATGGACAAAGGGTACTAGGAGCTACACAGAGTAAGTTCTTAATCACCTTTCACTCTATATCTCTATATGCACAGAAAAGCTGGACTCTTAAAACTTGGATTCTGCCATAGGCAGAATGTGACTGATGTCAACACTGAGATGAAGAATATTTCACGTGGTCCGTGGTTGTTCTGGTTTTTAGTCTACTAAGACAGGCACCACTTCAGAAAAGACACTGGCATGTCTCTTCATGGAAGAAGATTTTTACTTTGTTTTCATGTATTCATTTCCTTAAAAAATTATAAAAATATTTTAATAATTAGAAAGAAACTAAGATGTTTCAGCTATTATCCAGTGTTTACTGCAAACTTCATTACCTGGCTTATGTGTATAGTTTCAGATGTGAAAAAAAATCTCAATTCAAATTGCATGTGAGNCAAACTGCATGTGAGCCTAGAAAAAAAAAAAACACGCAACCAAAAAATTAATGCAACCTTCACCGGATGTTGTGTTTATACAAATAAGAAAAAAATCCTTGGCAAGAGAAATTGAACATAAACAATAACATAAACAATATTTGCTGCTCAACTAAGACATGACAGGTAGGTTAAATGGCAGAATGGAATTTCCTGTGCATAATAGGAAATCTTGCTTACACAAAATTCAATTCATATTTCACCAATTCACATTTCTACTATACTCTGGGCATAGTAGAAAAAGAAGTTTGATTGTTTCCAACTCAACATATTCCAAATAAGAGGATCTTGTTTCACATACAGAAATATCATTTTAAGAATCTTTTTCATTGCTGAATTATTTACAAAATTTTTAGAGATGTTTAGGATGTTGTTGGTTCCTTACTTTGGGAAGAAACCAAATCTTCTGAAGGTGAGTAACAAAAAATATCTATTAGGGATTTCCGTCTTAGCAGAAGCACAGCATTCAAAAATTTAAGACCAAGGAAAACCGTCCGTGCTGCCAATATAAAAAAAAGTAAAAAAATATGGATTCCAGAAAATCTCCAGTTAGTAGCAAAGTGAGAATGAATGTCCTTTTAAAGATATGACTCATATTCAAAGTTTGACAGAAATGCAGAACTGTTGTGGAATGAGAGATGGATTTAACAAAAGGAAAAAGCAATCCTAAGAGAAGAGCATTCACTGCAACAGGACATTATAATGCTGTGTTTTGTAAAACAGGATAGAAGAGCACAGAACAACATGCATAATTCAAATGAACTGAAAGCCAGAGTCAGATCTCCCACCCACACATTGCAGTCACGAAACAGCCCTTCTGTGAGCTTCTCTCAACCCAGCGCGTTGAGACTTTCTGCTCATTACCTTCGGTGTAGCTGTACCAAGTGACACCACAGTCACACAGAGATCCCTAAAAACAGTAATTTGCTAAACACTTTATAAGCACCTGGCAAATAACAAGGTAATAAAGAGCCAACAGATTCGCTGAGAACAGGCCACATAGAGCTATTTTAGTTCCCTTGGCAGGGTAACTGACATGGCAGACATGGGACAGCAGCAGTTATGATGTGTCCTGAATTCAAGAGGGATTTCTGGCACTGCCTCGGGTGACAGTCTCCTAAGCAACCTCATGAAAAGTGGCACAGCTCTTGGAAAATTGTACTTAAAAAGTAGTTATCAATAGTTTGTTGTCAAGTTGGAAGACCTAAATGTGGTCTTGAAAAAGATTCAGCCTCAGGCCAAACTCCCTCCAAGAATTTCTTTATCGACTGAGATGATTGAATCAAACAATTATAACAATTAGAAGAGTCAAAAATCTAGGAGTGTTTGCAAGAAATTTCAAGGACAAGCCTAGACTTGAAAATTATTTTGGCAAATTGAAAAAAAAGGTTCAAAACCAAAGAGATTAGTTAAATGAAGACATGCTTTGAGTACAGTGCATAGAAAATAAAAGGTCTATACACAGATAAAAGATGAAAAATAATAATATTGACCAAAAGCGACAAGTCATTATCATTGATCACAAACTCAGTGACAAACTGTGGGGAACGAGTGCCTGCTAAAAGTCACTGATGGCTGTACCCGGTTTTTGGTGCTAGTTCCTACACAGATTTCTTGGCGAGTTCAGAGAGGTGAAAGAGAGGGATAAGAACTTGGAAAACACCATTTCAAGAACTGCTGAAGGAAAGCAGTTTATTTTTGTAAAAGAGAGAAATTGAATGTTATATGGCCTTCCAAGACCAAAAAAAGGCTGCTAAGAGGACAGCAATCAATAGTTTTCCATTTCTACTGGAAGAATGTACTAATTATCTCAATTTGGATGGAGGAGATTCTCATAAAATATTAGGAACCATGCCAAAATGTGAGGGACTTAAAACACCACTTCAGTTACTTGCAGAGACTTGTGGAATTCACTTCAGACTTCTCTAAAGTCTATTCGTATCAGAAATGCCTAAGCACATTTAATCACCATCACCTAGAGACAGGAGATGTATTAGGTGTTCCTCCTGGCTGTCCCATTGCAGTGATTTCTAGGAAGTCCAGAGCAGACTTTGGTACCGTGATTGATTTTATGTGGAAAACGCAAAGATACTACTGTAACAATTTAATATGCTAATAGAAATAGATTCATTAATTCATATTCCATACCTGCCTTGAAAGCTAACGAATTAAAACCAACCAAGGAAAACCCCACGTAACTATTCTAGGGAATGCATGGGTTAAATAAGATTTGAGGGGAAAAGCTACAAACAACAGGTTTGCACTTCTGCAATTGATACAAAACCATTTATAAAACAAGTTGTGCAAGCTGCAGCATAAGAACAGATAGGAGAAAAAAAAAAAATCTGTGCTAACAAAACATAATGCCAAGAAACCGCCAGTTTAGAATAGCCTGGCTGATGACGTGGATAAGTGTAGGGGAGACAGCTTATCGAGACAACCTGTTTGAAGTCACTGCTTCTCCTGCACTGAAGAGTACCATATATTTTTTTTCCTACAGGCTTTGGGGAATGTGATAATAACCAGTAAGACCAGTGGGATGCCGCTGCTTTATCAACTCCCCAGCAAAGGGCTCTGTCTTGATCAGATCCTGCTCAGCCCCAAACCTCTAGTCTAAAGTTAAACCCAGTTTGGTTATATCTATGTTAGAAGGTAGGGTGATGCACCAGGAGCATAATCATCACATGAAATGGTTGCTGTTGAGAACCCAATATCCATATTGCACACAGTTTTGGGGTACATGGGAGGGAAGGAAGAATTACATATCAGCCCGAGCAGTTGAAGTGCACGGGGTGGGCTCCCGGAGCCCACCTCCCAGCTTTTCTGTCATTCAGAAAGAATCTAGTTTGGCTGCTCCAAAGGTACTCTGTTGTGAGAAATTGCAAAATTCACCCTCCTGATGCAGACACTTCCCTGAGGGCCTCCAGACACACCACAGAGATCCAGCTTTATCTAAAACAGCTTTGGAAAACAAAAATAAAAAAAAATGGCACTACTCTATTACATTTACTACAATATTTGGGCAATTTCCCTTCATATTAAAAATCCTATTAAAAACACAAATTGTGCAATAAAAGTTCTACAAGTTATTTTTATTTTTAATGCCAACTGCTAATCATACACTGTTATTACAACTTAGAAAATAGCATTGTTCTGCTCTGAAAGTGATGAAAACAGATTTCTTTCCTTTCTGATCAAGAAATATGAGAGCTAGGGGGTGCCCCAGTAATACACACTGCAAGATACACTGATTCAAATTCAGAATGTTTTATGCATTTGGGAGGAGAGTAGATTTGTCTTATTCATACCATTTATACACCTCCTCAATCCATTTTCTATATTTTCGACAAGAAATCAAATTGAGTTACTTGATCAATAAACTGGAAATACATGTAGAGGACTGGGGGGTTTGTACAACTGGTATAATATCAGTGAAACTCATTTTGATAGGATGGGGAACTCAATAATGACAGGAAAATAATCTAAACCACGTCTCTTACACTTACCTCTTAGTGAAAGTAAAATGGGCTTACAAAAATCTTCAGCTGTTCCTCATTTTACAAATTCTTTAATTTCTTCCCTTTTGCTTTTAATGGCTTGTCAGTACTAGATTAAATTTACATTTACAAGCCCAGGGGACACTCTCAGAAAAAGCAAACAAAATGAGTACTTTATAACCCTGCCTGCTTATTGAATGCCAGGCAAACCGAGAAACACATTAGCCAGTTGTCATGTTGAAAGCTGCCCCCTAGAAACAGGCAGTGTTATGCAGAGGGGTCCTTTTTGTCATCTAAGCCAATCCAACAAAAGAAAAAAATATCTTCTCAATGAAAGCACTTTTTTTCTCTTCAATTTTTAAAGGAAAAATAAAAAAAAATACCTGAGGCGGTAGTCTTTACAAGCGATATACCTTCTGCAGGGATATTTTACTACTTTCACTTGGGGAGCTTTCAGTATCAAGGCTGTCTATGAAAAGCTGGTTGGTAGGTCAAACTCTCTGTGCAAAACTGTATTTGGAAGTGTTGACCAATAAATAAAATACTACCACCATTTTGGTTTCTGGGGATTTAAACAATGAAGCAGAACTGGTTGTTTTATTAGAATGAAGTTTAAGGAAATGTGTTTTTCAACGTCCTACTATCACAAAGTTTTAATATTCCCAATTTTGGGGAGTAATGTTACTTCTCCTCAAAAATATCATTAAGCGGATGCCGGAGTTTTCAATTTGTAGAATTGGATTTATCTAAAAATTGCTCATAAATTTCCCCGATATATACTCAGTGGAAAAAATTCCCCAAATATTTTTAGGCAAATTCAGTATCAAAACACTTAGGATTATTTCTTTAATGAAACAGAGGAAAGGATTCTTCTTTGACTATCTATATCAAAGGGGAAATTACAAAAAAGTAAACTAGAAGTTATGCAGTTTTCAAGCACAAAACTATAAAACAGGTCAGTAAAAGAAAAAATACCTCCTGTTCTAAAATGCAGGTGTAAAATCATTAATAATTTTCTGTTAACTATGGCAGACACAGTAACAGACTAAGTGGATCTGTTTATAGTTATAAAATTTGATTGGAAAAAAGCCTAAACTGATAACTTTTCCTTTTAAAGCTTCCCACTTCCCTCACGATTACTCAAATTCCACACACACACTTTTTTTTTCTTCTCTCTTTTTTTAGGAATACACTGAAACCATTGCCATGATTTCATACATCCTGGCACTGGGAGTATCTGGGAGTATCCCACATTTTACAGCTGCTGCTTGACTTTCAACTTCTCTCCTTTCTTACAGATGGTTCTTTGAAGCTGAGCCTCTGGCACACTGACATGCATAAGGAAGAAGTTTTCATTGCTGCTGCCCAGTAGCACAGCTGCCTTGGGCACAACTAAAGGACTTCAGGGTACAAGGCTTTCATACCAACATGTTGCACAAATACCAAATTCAATGCAAGATCATGTCTTCACAAAGTGTAGTGACCAGAGAAAAAACCCTGTGCAGAACATCCATGTGTGGGAAGTGCCAGGGCAGGCATGAGGGTGTAATTTTGGAGACATCAGTGGAGAACCATATTCCGTGTGTTAAAGTTACCCCAGGAAACATTCCTTCATGCACTAAGGCTTATGGTGATGTCCAAACACTAAGTATGTTTCCATTTTCTTTTATAACAGTGATGGTAACTGCTGATCCAAAGGGAACTTTCAGGAACTTTTGAAAGAGTGGATAATCTAGGTACTGAGTACACTGCTCTTAAGCCAAAATCCAGTTTTCAATAAAAGTTTAAGCCAAGCAGTTTCTATGACTTTCTAAATAGAAAAATCAGAAACTCGTTAAAAAAATCATAATATGTTAATTTGCTCCGTAGAAAAAATATAGAGCTTCTGAATGATGTAAAACTCAAAATATTTTCTAGAAACATCTTTTGACAGAAAATCCTAACCTCTTCCTTATATTTAGCTTTTAAGTGCTAGGTTTTTAGGTCTTCTCAGTACTAGTTAACTGAACGATTAATCTAGATTAGTAGCAAAAAAATATTTTGAAATCATACAGGGGTGGAACCAGGTCATACAGCAGTGAAATCTCTTACTGGAAACATTCTAGACTTGGCTTGACAGGACCCTTAATGACCTCATCTAAGGCTCTGTTTTCAAAAGAAAGCTGGACCAGAAAATCTCCAGTGGTCCCTTTCCACCTAGGCTTTTCTATGCTTGTGCATAGCAAGAGTTGCAATGTTTCAGCCTTAGTACCTCTGGTATTAACTAATTTTATTTTTATTATTAATTTTGATTAATATTGACTAATTTTGTACCCATGTTGAACCTAAATCATGGTATTTTATGTCAAGACAAGGGGAAGAACAGAACAAATGGGACAGAGTTCTCTGAGGAAATCCCACACTTTGCTTCCATCTAAATGTACAATAAAAATCCTTCTTTAAAAATGATTTCTTATTTGTTAAAACCTCCAATCTACACTGTAGAGTTCCCTTTTTATTTTAAATTAAGCATTAGAAGATATGGGTTTAAGTGTTCGTAGTTTGTATTACTAGGCAAATTACTTGTATCACTTCCTGTTTATTAACCACTATTACCTAAAAGTAACAAAGCTAGATTGTGCCTATAAATGTATTATTGAATTCANATGCCAGCAGGTGTGCTGTAAATCTTTACACCTCACAGGAAATATTGTGGGTTCCCAAATAGTTGAAAACAAATCATCTCTCAACTAACAAACTGTTTATTGTACATTGGAGTGGTTGCCTAAAGAAGGATTTTGATTAAGTTACTTTTGCAGTACTGTTTATATTTTCAGAAATTTCTGGAGAAGCTGATCTGGTTCTGGCATGCTTTATTGTCCACAGTCAGGCTTTAGATATTTCGTACTTGAATTACTTTCAGTATCAAATTTACAACTCGTATCAATACCCCCAAAACACCAGAAAAGGTCCTACATAAACATGGTTACTGGAAAGGAAGAGGAACAACACTGAAGAGAGAAAATACACCTTCATTCTCACTTCTCTGCTTTAGCACAGACCTGTACCCCTCGTGTAAACTATGGAGAAGCAAGGTCTGACGTTCCAGAAAAATAATGATTTTAATGAAGTATCATTAGTGCCATTGATCACTCAGGACATGATTTCAAACGTGTTTCCATGAAGGAATACACAAACTCCATCAGCCTTTGGTAGAAACTGTGTTCAGGTGGATAACTGCACAACTTGAAGTCTGATTCAGTCCAGAAATACACAGGCTGCAGCAGAGATTAACACAGAGTATTGCACCAAAGCACCTTCTTTCCTTGCCTGACCACAAGTACTCATGCTATCACCTTTCCACAACACTGCTCGTTCCTGTTTGTATCTTGATCTTTAGTTCACTTACCAGTAAGTTTTCTTCCTGCATTTATTTTTTAAAAGTCTAGAATCCACTTCCAAGCCTCTACCTCCAGGAATACACACAGGAAAAACTGAAAAATTACTTGCACATAAATCTGCTGAGAGTGGCTAATAAAAAACTATGAGTTTTTGCCCCCTTCATGATTCCCAACTGCCATTTTCTCTTGCTCTGTAGCAGTCAGTGAAAGTTAAAAATAAATTCAAGAGTAAAACACAGAACAGAAAGGAAGCATTTAAAAAAAAAGTTAGCCAAAACAGATAACTGCTTGGAGTTGTTATTCTTAATTAGATACTTGTGCAACACATTCAGCCTTACAAAAGCCCAAACTACAGCTCATCTGTTTAAGGAAAGATGTATTTAGCAGAACCTGGGCGAGATCCAAACCAGAAGTAGCCATAATCATGCCAACGGCCACCCTATCAAGCAGCTGATGCAGGGCCTTTGTCCTTAACCCAGGGGAATCACAACATTCCCTTCTAGCAGCCATCTTGTTACTGAAGTACTGGCAAATACAAACATTTTAGCTTATGTGTCTTTACTTTTAGGTCCTATGACATAGCTGTGTATATGTGCTGGTATCTTCCTCCTTATTCAGCTAAATGTAAATTAGTCATGATCTGTAATAATCTAAACCATTTCAGTGAGGAATGAGAAAATTCCAAAAAGCCTGCGTTCAGTGTCGGACATGAAGGCCTTAATGCTGACAGTTATTTCTAGTTATCTTACTGGAGCATTCATACAAATAAAACATTTGAAAGCCAATTTGTGAGGTTCTTCCTTTAAAACAAAATTGATTAAACCATAATTACTGAAGGTGATTACTACCTAAAGCTAGTTGAGTACAGCAGACGGATACAATGCTAAAGCATGTGATAAATCTTCAGATGACGTCAAGGCAGGAAAGAGGCCAAAGAGGTTTTTTCACCGCCTCACTAAAAAACTGAAAGCCCAGTGGATCAGATCCAGGATTCGCATTTTTTGATCCACATCAAGGCATTGTAGGTCAGTCAGGGAACAGAGCTACGACATTGTTGGCCGAAAACAATCTTGCTCTGTTAGTTTTGGTAAACCTGTGCTGATTAGTAGGAACTTAGTAGTTGGCCTATAATAATCAGTGAACACAGGTCATTTGTGACTTAACCGGAGCATTACAGACAAAGCACATCCTGGCTGCATTAATTCCAACGGTAAACAAATTGGAAGAAATTATTAACTGGCATGCATTCCTATGTAACTTTGGTTTAATATGTATTAATATCTATTGCCTTAGCATGCCTTTATTGTATATTAACCTACTAGCATAGTATCTAGTTAGTTCCAAATAGCATGCCTGAAAGTATCCAATCTTCGTTTTCAACTCTTGTGCAGATAGAAAGTTAATATTGAACTTCCTCTGCATTCCAGTGACATATAAAAAAAAAGTCAGCTGCCATGCAAATCTTGAGTATGTTTTGATTATCTAACTTTGCAAGGTGAAGTAATTTAATGAGGAGGTGGTTGTTTTGGGTTTTGGTTGTTGGGTTTTTTTGTTGTTTGTTTTTTTTATTTTGTTTTGCTTTTTACATCTTTTTGGTATGCTATAAATAATTGTTGGAAATAGTTGCAACAATAGGTAAGACATTAAACAGTGACTCAACGTGCTGCTGAGAAACAATGAACTAGAATTTGTAAAACTGCCCAGAGTGATATGTTTTCATTTAGTATTTAGTTGTCTGAAGATAACAATTTTTTCTTAAAAAAAATCTTGGCCATTTAGTGTGAGTTTAGATATTATAGGGATGATCTTCCCTGAAAGGTGCTAGTGGGAATGTGCTGTCCTGTACTAACGCAAGTTTTATCCAAGGACTGAACCCCCAAATCAATTTTTTCTATGACGAGCTGAATCTCAAATCAAATTTCTTAATTGGACCCTCAATATTTTAGTGATGTTCGTACATGAACATTAAATTTAATATTAAATTTGAACTATCATGAAAACATCTGCATCATAGTGCTAACAAAAAACAATGCAAAAGTTGAAGAAAAATTTTTCCTTGTGTATTCTTGCTGAAACAAAAGGATGTATGCTTGCAAGGATATAAATACCTGAGGTCTGGAGAGTTCACTGTAAAGTTTAAATAATTACAGGATAGGAATGTAATGGGAAAAGTGTCTTTCCTGAAACATATGGCAAAGTAATGTACTCCATACCGTTA
>WEKW01015592.1:46095-115665 GCA_013389905.1 Sula dactylatra
AGGCTCTCTGGGAATTAGTTCAAATAAACTTGGAAAACAAGAATATAAGTGCAGCCAGGGAGAGGAGTTATAACATTGACCTAATTTGGGAAAAAGGATTGATTGGATAAGAGATCTGGGTCAGCATTACCTACTGCAAAGACCAGAGAAAGTGAAAGAAATTAAAAACCCATGGAGAACTTTACTAACTCATACCCATAGTATACACACTGCTGTAAGATGCAGAAGCAGGAAGCGTTCATGTTTAGCAATGCAATTGGAGCCAGTATTTTGTTCTAAATGCTATCTTCTCTCCCTCTTTGCTGAAGGGAGGTTATGAGAAGTTCAGATAGAAGTGTAAATATTTTGATTGGCATTTGAAAGCCATTTTGAGGCCTCCTGCAAGACTAAGATGCAAAAAGAGATTAATCTTGTCATAAATATTTTTTCATACATATTTATATAGCATATGAAAAGCTGCTTCAAAGCTGTTCTGCTATATGTAGGCAAAAATTAATTTTCCTGCATAAAGATGAGAGGAAAATAATTCCACATCTATCTTTGACTATGTCAACCGTTTCCAGCATCATGGTAATTATTCATTCACAAACTCCATTTCTCCCTTTGCTTCTCTTCCTTAGGTAGTGGTGGTCTGCTAGAATCTGTCCGAGTGGAGTGGTGTACTATGCTCAAGTCCTGACAAGAAACCAGGTTACTCGGCTTTTGGCTTATTTAACAGCTAAAGGACTAAAGGCAGAGCTCTTCTCAGGCATGGTAATTCACCCTGAATGGATTATTATTCAGGAGAACAAAAAGTTGTGAATTAAGACCCTGATGCTCTCAAAAAGTGACGGGTTGATAGAGGGGAGAAGGAAGGAAAGATTTGCATCTTTGCTTTCTTTCTTTCTTTTAAAATTTAAATTTAAGACGTTTGGTAAGCTCTAACGCAGCTTTATCTTTCAGCCTATTTCTAACAGTTTGTATTTCTAGCTGAACTTCTACTCATTCTCTTCTTTTTGCAGTTCCCTGCCAGTTACCACAGCAAATGTTCTTTTAACTCACAGAAACAGCTTATGTCTCCCCACTGGCAGCACAAAGTTGCTTTCCCTTCTTGTTTTGAAAGCATGATCATGTCTGTACACTTCAGCCTGAGAACAAGCAACTCTGTAAGCTCAGTTTCATCTCTCACTCTCATCTCCTCCAAATCCAGAAATGCAAAAGCCTTCTCCCACCCCCCACCATTTTTTTTATGGAAGCTTGGCCTTGTTACCAAAAATGTCCCAGAGAATCATTTTACTGATCTTGCCTTATGTTCAAAATCCTTTTCCTTGACAAGTTAAACATGTCATTTGAATTGTGTACACAGCACATGAGATAAGTTCCCTTACTTCCAGAACTGTGTTATAGCTGCAGCCAAACATCTGCGGAATAATTGTCTAGTTCAACAACTAGTTGGATTTTCTTTTAGGAAAGAAAACTCAGAAATATGATCAATTCTGCTCCAGGGCCACATTTTGTGCTTCCTGAAATAGGATGCCATGACTTATGAACTAGTCTTCCCCCCACCCCGTGACAGCGGTTGCACAATTACTGGTGTTCTTTTGTGATTTGTCCCCAAGCCTGAAGTCAAAATTTAGTTGTCAAAGAGCAGTGGATTTGACTTACCAGTTCAGCTCTGGGCAGAAAAGCAGCTCTATCAAGTCTGATCTACCAGTAAACATTTGTGGCCAAGAGCCAAAAACCATGAGCCTCGAAGTAAATTGTGAGGTTTTGTCTTTCCTCCCAACGACTTGCTCAGCAGCTCTTCACCCACAGGATCATTTAATGAGCAAGCTCAGTTCATCCAGAGACATGAAGATTCATTTCCCTGAGCAAGACCTGCTACTTTGGAAGATGAGATTCACCTTATTCCTCTTTAAGAGAAGCATGCACTAAAGCTTTGTACAATCAGCAGCCCAGGGATTACAGAAGTGTGTGGTGGGTTGCTAATCCCACAGAGTAGATCACAGCCTGGAAAATGACAGAAAACAGCAACATCCACCCCCACCCCCCCAATCCAGTGGCAGGCTTAATTACTTTTTCTCCTGGATTTTCATAGAAATATCAAAATCAAACCACAGGTGATCAAGATGTGGGTTCATCTAATAACTTGTTACCACCAGAAGAAGGTAGCTCTTCGCTCTCCTTTCTGCCAGGCCCCATATCACACTAACGCTGTACTGACCCTGGCACCTAAGGAGAGCATTCAATTCACTTAAATTCATTGCACTATAACTAACCCTGAGGACAGGGAAGACGGGTGGCAAAAGGCCAGAAGCAAGACAGAGAATCAGAGGCAAACAAACTCCAACCTCCAGCACAAAAAACATGTTAAGTAAATACCTACTAGATAGTTTGGGATCTTCTAGGTGGTCATTGTGACTTTTGCTCAAAAACCATAGAAAGACTGTCTCGGTTATCTACCTGGGGAGTCTGAAATGCCATTACAAATCTAGAAAGCAAAGGCCACTGCACAGTGAATGCAGGTTGGTGTGGGACATGAACATACGTGTCTGGGTTTGCACCAGCATAGCAGCTTCTTGTATATTCAGTGAAATGGGTCTGACATTTCGAGAGCACTGTGGAGGACCTGCTAACCCTTTTTGTTTGTAGTGAGCACTGAAATGAAAGGGTTTTCCCCCCCTCATCAGAAAAAGCAAGTTTTATTTCAAATAATATAATAAAAGATAAGTGGCCAGGTAATACAGAACAAAATAAGAAGAGTTTATGAACAACCCAGCCCTGCCAGTTGTATCCTCACTGAAAGGAAAACCTCACAGAGAAAGGCAGACCCTTTCTTTCAGCTTGGCTTTGTCTCAGTCCAGGCTCTACAGAACTCACCGCCCAGAGGCCAGGCTCTGCACTGGCTCCTGCTCACTAGCCACCTTTGGTCCCCCGTGATGCTGCAGATTCCCTGCATGGGAACTCACCCCACACTGCCTTCCCATGCCACAGGCTAGGAGCTTCTCCTCCCTGAGCACATCCACTTATTTTCAAGGAAGTATCCATCTCCCTCCCCTCTGCCTACAGGGTCTCCATCCAAGAACCTCTACCAAAGGGTTAAACAATGAAACAGGTATTTGTCTCATGACAAGAGAAATCAATTCTAAGTCAGTTTAACAATTTTCCTTAAAAGCTCCAAAGGCAAGAAAATATTTCCTCTTATTCAGCATGAAATGTCTACTAGTGTTTCCTCTCGAAGTTTTAATAAAATGAAACAGATCTAGGCAGCAGTACAAACCACAGCAAGCTGCTTCAGTGTGTGCATAACAGTCCCAAACTGGCATAAAGATCACTGAAGATTCAGAGACTGAGTTATCCCAGGCTTGTTGATACCTAAAAAAAACCAATCTTTTTCTCCCCCTCTAGCCATCCCCCACTCATTCAATCTTCTTGGACCCCATCTTGAATTGCAAGCTCCAGTAACATGTGGCAAGGCATTATCTTTGTCTGAGAAGAGATCTGCTCAGCAGGTCTTTTAAGTCTGCTTTTTTTTCCCTGAGATGTTGAAAAGTAGATTGATTTGCACTGGTACTTTGGCCAGTCCCTGGCTTCCTATTTGCTTCTTCACAGATTTTATGAAGGACGTGAACTGCATGGCTGCCAGACTTTTATGACTTCATCTGTAACACTTACCATGTGCCTTTCCCAGTTTGAGCTTGTTTACTGCAGTGTCAGTCTCCGCCAGAAAAGGTGAAGGTTATTTTATGGCTACGCAGATGATTGCCTTGCACTCTGTACTAGCAGTAATGTCCCCTGATCTGCCACACAGCTTCCCAAAATACACTTTCCAGGGATTCCTGATGACTTCCCATGCTGTTCGCACTTTGCCATCTGCTGCCCCAATACCACTGTCACAAGGCATGGGTCTTTTGGTGAGATGGAGCGAGAAAGTTATTTTTTGCATTCAGTGTCTCCTTTGTTTTTGTCTGCCTCTGAATGATTTTTCACATTCTGGAGCCTTTCAGAGGGTGAGATACAGAAAATAGCTCCTGCGTCCACAACGGACACTGCCCAAGTAGCAATGTCACGACCAACACACAAAAAAAAAGCAGGATGAGAGTCCAGGCAAGAACAGGAGATAAACGATCAAGGAAAACACCCCCTATACGGTTTATCATAACAGCTCTAACTTTCTAATAAAGACTGCTGTATATAGTGGAAGGTAGAAGTACTTGTAGCAGAAAAGAGATTTTGGTTACAAAGCGCCGCTAGGACCAGTGAGCTGGAAAAAGTTAGAGATACTAAATGAGGAATTTGGAAGGTTTCCATGGCTGCAAAAAATAACTTGCAGAGCATCAAAGAGACAATCCAAAACCAGCCCGCAGAGTCACTGCAAGCAGCCCCATCTCTGTCAGGAGAACGAAGGGGAGGAGCTGTTGCTTATGGCCATGGGCAAATGCTGTCTCTGCTCTTGTCAGGCGACATTGGTGCCCTTCACTCCTTTTTTTACAGCTTAATGTCTTATTCTGAGCTGCGTTTCACAGCTGCAGCGTTGCATGGAGGCCACAGCTCCTTGAAATTTCTTTGGTATAATAATTAAGCTGACTGTGATAGACCCCTCCTAACATCCTGACTGAGCTGCTTTTTCAGAGAAAACCATTCTTCAGTGCTTTGGAGAAATGAACTGCAGGTCCCAAAGAAATTCCCTGAAGGGCTTAAAATTCTTTGAAAAATAAATATGGCCTCCAGATTCTAAGCAGCATATTAAGTAAAAATACACTTACATTTTTTTAATTGTGTCATACTGCGTTGAAACGCTTGGGAAAATACTGGAGTTTTCCAGTAGTTATTTAAGTCTGCATCCCCACTGTTCTTTGAAAGTGATTATCAACCTATTTCTCCCCAAACTATTATCCTAGTCACGGTTTCCTTGTCGCACACTGCTCAGACAAATCTGACACGTGAATGGAAAGATATTAATCATTTACAAAGTGAAACATTTTAACCTTAGAATAGTGTGCATGTGCGTTGTGCATGAACATATGTATTAGAGGTATATCAGAGAAATTGGGGCGTCATATGCTACATTATTTCCTATACCCATTCTATTTAATTCAGTAGAAAAAGTATGTTCCAATCTCATATTTCTGGTGTTAATAAAGGGAAAGGTGAAAAACACTGAGCACTTACAAACATTCTCAGAAACAGTTCAAATAAAATAATTGTCAAAGTGTATGAAGTATTTTGTGATGTACTATTCTTCCTGCTTTCAAGTATATTCTGCTTCTTCCCTTACCTGCTGCTCCGGTGTACATTCATCATGACACATTTTCATCTCAACTGTTTTATTTTGTGACTCTTATAAAGATATACACCAACTTCGAGGAGTTGAGTGGTGTCTAAGAGCAGGTTACAGCTACTTGGCAAAATACTGTCTTTATGATTAAGATTTGTACAATTGCTATGTAAAAATATAAGCTAACAAAACACCACCTTTGCTCATGAGCATATTGATGTGAACAGCCCTTGGGTGAAGGTGAGCATTTATGTGACCCTTGCAAATTCCATGAAACAATTTCATAATTAGAATGGCTTTTTCAGCAGTACTTCAATATCCATTAAAATGTAGCCATCTTCAGTGCTTTTCTGTGTTCCCTGCAACAAGCACCAGTACATGGACCTGGTAAACCTGTGAAAAAGACCCCAACATATGCTGTGCACCCCTTATAATTGCTCAGAGCTCAGGTATCCTCTGTCTTGTTATAATCTGTCAACTCTTGATGTTTCATCTCTTTCCATTCATATGGAAATGGCAGAGGGAATGATGAGCCTTTCCCACTTCCTCCAGATAATTTCAAATTACAGATATCAATCGCACAGGTAGCAAACTAGAAACATAGGATTTTTTTAAGGTTTTTTTTTATTATATGGGGAAGCTTAATGAACCCACAGCTAAACCAAGTGAGCATCACATTTTTCATAAAGCAATTTGATTGTGTGTCTAACAGGAATGCTTTCTGCCTCCTTTCCAGGTTTTCCATCATTTTCCAAATGAAGTGAGATATTACTGTTTAACCTATAGATTTATTTTTTTTTTCAATCGAGGACTGCAAGACATCTCTTTTTGTGTATTTTGAAAATAGGTGGAAATTATCTTAATTTTCAAAATAAAAAAATCATTACAACTCCATCACAAATTCAATATTACCATACATCAACAAATATTTCCTTAATTTTATAAAATGTCTTTCTCCCTGCCTTCTGGAAACAAGAATTTCAAGATGAAGTGGGGAAGATCCCTGAGCCAAGTTACTAAGAAATAGCTAACAACTATTTCCCCTATGATGACTGAACATGAAAAGCACATTAATCTTCTCCTTTGTAAGCATTCAGAGTAATGGACAGACAGCGAACTATTTCCTCTCTGAAAAGCAGCCTGTTAAGTGCGACCCTTGATAGAAAACATTATTAAGTTTTAACTAACATGGCTTTATTCATGGAGCTAAGACAAGGACTGAAATAAATTTAGAAGACTCAATACAAAACTTAAGACCAGAGAAGCAGCAGCTTTCAAATTAACCCTCACTCACATTCTAACACTGACCATCCACCTCCTATTCTCATTTTAAGAGGAAGCCTAAGGAGGGCAGAGTTTCTCTTGGACATTCCTGGCAAAGCTGCAGAAGCACACAGACAGCCCCAGGAGCTGCCCAATGTGGCAGAAGGTGAATGGTGTGACCACTTGCATTGAAAACCCAAGAAAACATGAAAGTCTGGAGCATTTCTCAGCCTCTCCTCCCTGGTGGGCCTTCTGAAGGCTTCAGTCACCCTAAGGATCATGGCACAGCTGAGAACGTACCCTGGGCACACCGGGGCTACCCCAGTCTTTTGGTAACTTTTGCCAAGACCCTGTTGGAGACTACTGCTGCTCTAAGCTGTTGCAGTCCCTGGAAGTCAGTCTTAGGTTTTTTTCAGGTGAAAGATCAGGCCAAATTATTCTGGTATAAGACAAAGAAATTAACTAGTTTTACATCTCAGAAGGGAATTTAGACCTTACCTCCGTTGTTGTATACAGAACATTTTTCAGAGGTGCCTAAAAGCTGTATGGCTTTTGTGACCAAATATGTGCTTAGGTATTTAACATATAGGAACATTTCAGAGTGTTGACTTTATGCAGGTAAGTCTCTGCATTGCTGGCTAGAACAGCCTGCTGCTGTCAGCAAGAATCACTTAGCATTAGCTGTCCCTACAAGAACAGTACAATTTGTGAAAGGTATAAAAACTTTTTCTATTGTTCACTTCCCTCACTCTGCAGAATGAGATTTTAGCTTTTGTTATGAAGTCATCACTAGGAAGAGGATATATAACACCTCCTCTTAAAATAACTGGTAGCGTAACAACTGTCATTGTTGTGAATGGCAGAAACAGGAGTGACAGACAAATGGGATTTGCACCTGGAAATTCTCTCTTGAACATGTTAGAGCTAGTCCTTCCCTCACAACAGGGTTGAAAAATCATAGTGCAAAAAATGCAGCTGTACATGTATGCACTGCATGAATCGCAATGCTAAGGATCTTTTCATACTTCAAAGCACAAGGATTCTTACATAAACAATTCCGATACTGGCCACTTTTTGTTGAGGTTATCAGACAGCTGGAGAGAAAAGGTTTGTTTTGCACTAGAAAACATGAATTCTGAGATTTATTCCCAAGTTTCCTGTGTCATTCTGGAAACGTACCGTTTAACATGCATCTCATTTCCTAGCCTGTGAAATGGATACTGGTATTTTTGACTAAGGCTATGGTTTGGATGTGCCTATGAGTATAATTCAGTTCATTTATGAAATATGTAGTACTGTGTGATCACTGAATAACAGCTTAGATATAAAAAAAAAGAAGCTTCTCTAACATAGGAATTGTGAATACATAATATGACCTAAAAAAAATAAAATCATCTGGAAGCCTAAAATGTTGTTTCGACCGAGAACACCTAGGCTTTCCCCACTGCTTTCAGCTTGTGATGGACATCTCTTCAGGATCATAAAGAACCTCTGGTAACCTCAATACATATATACTTCCCTCCTTGTTTTAGTATTGAGTAGTTTTCAGAGAAGATGTGAACAACTGAGTTAAATATTCAGGTATTTCAACTTTTCTTCAAAGCCTGAGAGAACTAGAGAAAAAAACTAAATACAAGAAAGGTCCACTGATGAGTGTGCATTGTGATCATTCTAGTACACATTGTCTGAGATTATCACCTGAGGAAGCAATATTTTTTAAATCATGCTGTTTGCACAGTTTGGAAATATTTCAGAACAAAAAAGCTTACTTATACTACTTTGCTGTGAAGTTTTCACTTAGAAATAAAAGAGCAAGTTCTTGCGGTTGCTAATAAGTCCTTAAACTCATGCATAAACATTCAGCTAGTTCTTGGTGTTGTATGTAAAGACAGGATAGTTTGCAGCTGTGAATTGTGAATGCTTTAAAAAAAAACAACAAAAAACCCCCCACCATTCAGTCTTTCCTGAAACCAAACCCTAAATTGACTCGTTATGCTCTACTATGGTGCATATACGGCTGTTAAATTCATTACTTGATTTGATACAGTTTCATTATAGCAGCAATAATTTAAACACCCTGTAGTGGCAATCTAAATAGAAATTTAAAATATACATTTGCTTTAGTTCAAGCTATGAAAACTATCTATATGTACAACATAAAATCTCTTTGAATAATAAATAGGTCTACATGGCTATGACTTTTTTCACAGGTATTAAAACAGGTCAACTTCAGTAAGGTAGGAGAGGGGAGGATAAAAATCATATACTATAGATATTGAACCTGACAGGTAAAGTACTGTCCAAGGGCAATTGTATAAACAACAAGAGTGATTAAGGAAATGGAGAGCCATAGTAGTAAAACTCAAAACAGTTACTGACTGATTACCTCAGAGATGAGATTAAGTCTCCTATCTGAGGTAATCAAGAGAGCTATGTTGAAAATGTACAAAATAATGAGTCGTGTGTGGAGAATGGACGGTGAACTTTCATCCTCCTCAGCGCACTAAGCAAAGACCGGGGAAACAGACAAAGGCACAGGGCTGGGACACACACCAGCACCCTGCTGCGCCCTCAGGGCCCTCAGCTCACCACAGCAGTGGGCACAGGTTTGGTAACCCCCAAAAATGCAATGCCTGAAGGACACAACTTCTGCATGCTGCATGGTTTCTTACATCCTCCTCAAAAATCTGTACGTTCTGGAAGCATCCTTGTGGACACAAAGTACTTCACTTAGCGATAAGAAGTTTGAGTCGGTATGATTATTCCCATCTAATGACAGATAAAAGCAATGATAATATGACTGTTCTATACAAGACCAGAAATGGAATAGCCTTTAAACACAGCACAGCATGCAGTGATAAGACAGCCAGGCAGTCTTTAGACTCTCCCAAACCTCGCTGTGGGGAGGCCACTCACCACTCCCAAGTGGCACAGCTGCTTTTCATTTCACTGCATCCTTAGCTATACTACCCTTTCCAGGGCAATGGCAGGGACTTCAGGGCCCACCTCCACTGAACCATTTCCACAGCCACCAGTGTTTGCATTAACACCACTAGTGTCCACATATTTTAACAACAGGAGACTCCAGTGAAAGTCAGGAAAAGATTTTATTTCAGGGAAGAAAAAATCCTGTGGCTTCTTACCCACAGAATCAGATAAAGCTCAAATTCTGCAGTTGGAGCTTTTATCCAGCTTAACACAAGTTACCAACAGTATATCACAGGGAGGCAAAGTGTTATTTAACTTGGTACAATTTCTAATGCAAAAACATAAACCAAGTGGCCTTTTTAACAATTGATCATGCAATAAAAGCAGCAAGTATGCTCATGGTAATAATTCCTTGGCATCATGCTATGATGTTTACAATGATCTTCTCCAGGCTCTTCCAAATCGCTCTCAAAATGAGGCTAACAGATACCCTGGCAGGTTAATAGGACAGCTCTGCTTTCAGATGCTCATGCCAAACAGGTCATCCATGGATATTAACAGCTAAGAACAGCTCTATTAGATTAAATTGCATATTTACCAGAAACATATTAAACATCTTGCCCTTAGTAACAGGTTTTTTCTCTTTTAAAGACAATTAGTTTGTAAACTATTTATGGGAATTCAAGAGACTAAAGTTAAAGAGGTTCTTAGGCTGCTTGTGAGCTTATGTTTTCCTGTGTTTTGTTCTGAGATTTTGATTGAAGGCAATGACTAAAATTACAGGAATTAGACATTTCCCTTCACTGGCTACATATACAGATTTTTAAGGACAGAAGGCAGCATTATATTATCTCATTTGACCTCCTCTTAAACACAACTTAAAGAACACTGGTCTGAACCTGAACCTTACTTTCAAACAAAACAGATCGTCTCCTGTCATTCAGGATGGAAATTACAGAAGTTACTCTGCTGTGTAAAAGCAGGGGGATTACCCAGAAAAGCAAGAGGTGCAGCAGCTACAGTGGTCCTCAGCTTAGCAGGATGGAGCAGTCCACTTCTCTAGCAGACTCAAGGAGACCAAAAGGAGAACACCTACCTTAACACTACAGGGTGTTGTGGAGTTGTGACAGAGCATCACAGGGTACCAAGGTGCTATTTTGATCTCTGAATGCTTACAAGACAGAAGGCACAGCTTCCTTCCTCTACAAGTCCAAACCAGACAACAGCCATGTCATCTTGAGTTTTGACTGAATCAAGTGCTTTTCACACCATTTTAATTGAATGACTTTTTCTGATGAAACAAGTTCATTCAAAAACAAAGAAGGAAGGCAACAGAGCTAAAGATAAAAATATTTACTGGCCTAAAGACCTGCTAACTAGTTTATATCAAACATCCAACCCAGCTTGTATCTGGCAGATATGAAGCATGTGAACTATATAAAACATGAAACACCAACTGACTAGCGAGATTGATATGTTTCTCCCAAATATTTTTTCTCCTCAATACTGTTACTGTAGAAAACCTATTGAGGTAAAGAGGTAATGGCAATTTTATGCCTATGGAGCCTCACCCTATGCAAAGCTCTGTATGACTGCCGTAATGCATGCCTGCAAAACTTCATTGATTTCTGCAGGACATGCAGCTTGCACAGGGATGCAGAACAATAACAGCCAGAATACATTTTGAAGACAGGATTAGAGAGCAAAGGCTCACTATTTGAGGACCAGGAGTTATGGTGGTGGGGTTTTTTTGGTTTGGTTTTTTTTCTTTTTGTGTGTGTTTTGGGTTTTTTTTTGTTTGTTTGTTTTTTATCATAGGACATCTCCCCTCTTCCCAATGCATGAGAGTGCATATGGGCAATGCTTTCCCCCCCCCCCCCCAATAGCAAACATCCCTCCTCCACAGGCTTACAGATGTACCAGCATGCACAGGGGATGACTGCAGGAAGGCTGAGAGAAGGAAGGAGAGCATCCCCAACGTTGCCAAGCTTTTCATATATCATCTCAGAATTAGCGAGACTAAAAAAAGTCATAGGTGTGGAAAAGTCTAGATACTGACTCCAATAACAACCTGCCTATTTTCACAGCTTAGATCTCTTCAAGACAATACTGAGGAAGTAATTAACTTAGGATGACTCAACCACCTGTCTAAGTGCTGCTCTACATAATAGCTGTTCTGACCAACACAGGCAGTTCAAAAAAATAACAGAATAGTGGTTTGGTGTCCACACATACAAAGAGTTGATGCTATTATTTCAGAAATGCTTGCATCCTCTTGCCCATCAGTGTAAAACATCACAAATACAAGCCATATTGCCCTCAAGAAAGAAACTTTAAAAAAAATCCAAATTTGTCACAGGCAATTTATTTAGAACAACTGAAGAAACCTGTGCAGGAAAGACAGTGAACGATCTTGTTAAGAGCCTCTGGAAAAGTACTGGAAGACACTTATCTGCTTGAAAGAAAATTCTCATCAGGTGCAAGTTTACTTCCCAAAAAGTCAAGCTGAAAGCTTATCGGATTGGCAACGGATTACCTTACTTACAGCCATGTAAGTAATTTAGTGACACTGTGTTGAAATAAGATAAGACTGGGAGTAATTAGATACTTATTTAACAGACAAAACAGCAGAATACTTTGTGGAACACAGACTTTCCACCATCTGCTGCAGGCCCTTTAAAGGTCGTCTGGATCACCTGAAGTGCACTTGTGCCTGGTAAGCTTAATTAAGAGCTCAGCATAGAGTTTCACGAAGACACAAATCACTAATCCTCCCATCAAAAACAGGCAAATATGTATGCATTTACCTTAATGCTTTGCAAAGCTATTCTTGACCAGAGAATTTTACCTTATGATTGTGCAAAAGCTTTTAGGGGCTCACTAGAAGATGCCAGTGTATTATCTCAGTGTTCAGAAATTAAAAAAAAAAATCAAGTCAGCACTACAAGGTCTCAGTTAATATTTCTGAAAATCTTCTTTAAGAGAAATAGAGGTTGCTGACTTCTAATAGCATTTCCTTGAATCCTGTAAAATCTGGACTAACTGACACTATGCCAAACCAAAGCATGTTCCCATCTTAGCATCTTTTGCTGATTCAGTTGCCTCTGACCTCCAGCACCCCTTCCTTACTACACTAAGAACAGAGTGCAGACTATCAAATCAAACCAATAAAATGCCTTCCATCTTGACTGCCTTGTAGTAAAGTACAGAAATACTGGGCAGCTTTGGGAAGTGGAGTCAAATTCTTGCATTCAAAACATAACTGAACCATTTTGATTTGGCCAAGCCTGAAAAGTCTATTTACCCAGCTGTAGAGCAACAACTCTTGGACGAGAGAGTACAGGGCCAGACTTGCTCCTCCTATAGTATAACTCATGAGGCACTTTGGCTGTGAACTCTATGTTCTGCACCTGTGAAACCTCAGTGCAAACCTCCTGGACCTCAGCCCTTCTGAAGTAAGAATCATAAATATGTCTCTCTCCAAGGACATCTTTGTCTCATGATGCACAAGGCAGGAAGGGGGGCAAAAGGGGAGAAAGCACGAATCTGTGCTTTGTGTAGCCGGCAGCACAACTCCCACTGGTGGCAATGGTGAAAGAGATCTGAGACACTGGAAAATGTTGATGTTCTGGCAAGCATGTTTTAATCCTACCAACACAAACATGCTATCATAACCTATGACTATCATCTGATATTTTCTTCTCTTATTTTTCCATTTATACTTCCACTGGCGTTGCCAAGTAGATGTAACTTTAAGTTCTACTGGTGCCAATGAAGCTTTTCTGAAGTCCCTCCCTGCAATACACCTAACTGATGAAGGAATTATTTGCCAACTTTTTCAGTTACTGTGGAGATCAGGTCCTCATACAGCGTGCAAAATACAAATGCATTTGACATATTGTGTTATTATCACTTCAATCTCTAACAGAAGCAAAAAAAGTCACATCCAGTTAAAACAGTGATTTATTCTTAAAAATGGCCCCATTTCTGTAAATTAAATTACTCTGTGATGGTTCAGATATCACTTGTCTAAAAACCACAGGCAGAATCAAGAACACATACATTGTATGCAGCCGGACAGAGTAACTAACGTACCTAGAAGTGAAAAATCCATATGCATCTGCCTCAAACAGGAGGGAAAAACCACTTAAATACCCTGGAATTATTTTTCTGCTTTGTTCAGTCATAAGGAAGTTTTGAAAAACTCCTCTCCTTATGGAGTGTCAGAAGTATTTAAGTACCCTTCTTAAAATTATTTTTGAGAATCTTGCCTGAATGTACGACATCTTAAAGTACTCAAGTTTTTCAAAGTTACAGCACAGCAATATTAAAATATAAGCCATTAAAATGTAAAAGCAAACAAAAGGGATCAGTATGATGTTTTTAGTAGAGATGAATATCCTTAATCAATTTAAATCTAACATCTAATGTTATTCCTTTAGATCTGTCTTCACTTTAAAGAAAACATCAAGTTATGCTTGGGATTGAGCTGATATAGCTCAAGATCTGTCATAATGACAGGAAGAGTAGTTGGTAAATTAAGAAAAACAGTTTTTCTGTTGAAGTGTTTTGTATCCAAAAGCAATAGCCAGATCTCAACAAAAGAGCAAAAAAGTTTTCCTTAACAACACGAGTAGACAAGTGCAAAAACTGAGTGCAACAGCTGTAACATGTCACTGTATCTACAATTAACAAGTCTAAACTACTTGGTACAGACCCGAGTACGTCACAGTACTTGGAAAACTACTGCCTGTCTTGTAAGCACCTCTGAGACTAATCATGGCAACATTGCCAATTTATTGCAGAGCTTTTTTGAGGGACATGGACCCTTTTCCTACAGGACAGTAACACCTGCATGCTCCATTGGCAGCAAAGACATCAGCCTGAAGAGCCAGATGTGTAGCCTGAGCACAGCAACATGGTCTCTTGTTCCTCATGAAGTGTTACTTCGGGGGATCATTCCAACACAGTAATGTGCCACTGTGTCTGAAGTCAACAGATTGGACTTCAACACCTCCATCCAGGAGGCCCTGAAGAATGCTGACATATTGCAGCAGAGTTGGGGGTTTATTCTGTCCCTTGATTTTCCCCTTCTAACTTTGGTTTTGTAACTTGATAAATGTTACCTCCTTAAAGAGTACATCAGCACTTCAATCAAGTGGGGAGAAAGGAATCAGAACCATTTCCTTTCACTGCATATAATAAGATGTACCTTTAAAAAAAGATCTTTGACTTGGTCCAGATTTTCCTACGTCATCCCCAACTGCTTTTACTACATGAGGCTTTACAGCTACAAAATGAGTATGTTATGTACATTGTATATGCTGACTTTTAGATAGAGGTAACTATTTTATTCTTTGCTGCAGTGTAATACTGAAGCATCTTCTGCAGAGGAGAGCCTTTCACACCACAGACAGGTATTAATAGCCGAAGTAGTAGTTCGCGACATTATCTCTTCCATTCACTCATCAGATAAATGTGAGCTTACCTATGATTTTACTGGGTTTTAAGAGACATTTGCAAGTGCTTTCATACACAGGTCTGTTGTAGACTATAATACTGCTTATGGGTTTAGATGTTTGCTTTATTAATGGAAATATTCAGGCTAATAAAATAAATTCCAAAAAGATTTCTGCTTTCTACAGTTCTGGACAGGCTAAGCCTCATAAATACACACACCTCCAGGTTTTTTAAAGCTGCTTTCAGAGCCAGAGATTTCTCTTTATCACCTGTCTTTATGTCACATTGTTCCAAAAGATGCAGAAAAGCGTTGACTCATGTTTTATAATATAAAGGATGCAAGCTATAAATCTAAAGCAAATGACAAACCAAAAAATACAAATTATTTTGTCAAAATGAAAGTCAAACTAAGGGACCTTAATAGAAAAAAATTCTTCTCTTGCATTAGATGTTAAGCATGAAACCCATATGAAGAAAGGCATGCCAAAATTCTCTTGAAAAAGTCTTTTAATACCAAAGATTTACGTTTGAGCATTTAACCCTTTGACTTTAGCCAGCAAAACCAGGCTTATCATAGAAGGGACCCACAAGGATCAGAGTACAAGCCCTGTCCTTGCATAGGATAGGAGCCCAGCCCCAAAATTCACACCACGTGTCTGAGGGCATTGTCCAAATACTTCTTTAATACCGTCGGCTTGGTGCCGTGACTGCCTCCCTGGGGAGCCGGTTCCAGTGCTCCACCACCCTCTGGGTGAAGAACCTTCTCCTAATATCCAACCTAAACCTTGCCTGGCACATCTTCCTGCCACTCCCTTGGGTCCTTTTATCCTCTGTACAAACCTACTGCCAGCAAAACTCTGATGCCCATGCGCTCAGGGTACATGAGCATGTACACCTGTACTTATAGTGCCTTCTGGCAAAAAGAAACCCTTACACAGAGCTCAGGGAAGAACCATCACCTGTGTATAGGACAGCTTAAGCAAGCCCATCTGAAAAGCTCCAACACCGGAACTCTGCATTTTATGCAACAGTTTAGCTTTGTGAAAATGGGAAGAAAACATACAGGTTGTAGGTTAGTAACAGTTTGTGGGCCAGGTAAGACTCCCTTCCCCTTTTTAAAAAAGCTCCAAATGTTCAAGTCATTGTCCTTAAACTGAAAATACTGATAGCTATGAAACAGATGGGAAAGGATGTTTACAACATGTTCTTCAAAGTAAAAAATTGCATCTGTAGAATATATCTCACCTCCTTCAGAGACACTTGTCAATTCCTTCCCTAGCATTGCTGATAAGGTGGTCAAATGCTTCATATACCAACATAAAGAAGTTTGTTGTACTTTTATTACTTAAGTAAAACCAAGACAGACTTACAAAAATATTTAGGAAAATCTTCAGCCTACCAAACTACACTCTTGCTACATTTAGAAAGCTAGAAGCCAGCTCTTCCAAAAGCTTTTAAGGTTTTCTCAAATAGCTTGAGAATGAACTGTAAAGAGACTCTTCTCATAAATAAGGACTTTCATCTCTCAAGCAACGGCATGGAGGTATTCAAAGCAAATTACAGTTCAAATTAAACTGAAACAAGTTTTACTAGGGAAAACAACCAAAAAAATTACAAATTAAAGCTAACATTCAGAGCTTCCTCATAGCTCTCAAAGTCAAAGCAGTATATCTGTAAAGGTGAGATGAAATTACTGCCCTCTGCATGCAGGAACAGACTGGCTATTCACGAGCCGAAGCTGCTAACAAACCAGCAAAAGTACCACAAAGATGCCGAAACAATGAAAGGAAGGCAGCGGCTAATTCTAGGTCTAGCCAAGCTTGCAAGAGATGTTTTTCCCTCCCTCTAAGAAATTATGGAAAGAGGGATTAATAAAAGCACTTTGAATTGTTCAGGCATCTCTCTCCACTCCCTTCAGTTTTACGACACCCATCACAGCTCATCCTTTTCAGCCTTGCATGCGCAAGTTGCCACAGACAGCAATGAAGGAACAGATCAGTGCTTCTGCAAAACAGAAACCACCACTAAGACGTTGTAGGTCAAAGGTACTAGAGGATTTCTTCCCTTTGGCTATTCTGAGGATATCGGAACACTATCATAGTATAAGGCAACAGCTTCACCTATTAACTGCCAGACTGTTTAGCCTACGTATTCTTGCAGAAGGTCACGCAGGTTTAAACAGAGAAACAGAGCACTTAAATTTTGATTTGAGAAAAACTGAAGAATCAGTTACCTCTTGACAACTTCTGGAAAAATTCTTGGTACCCACTCTTTTTCTAGAGGAAGAGGTATGTTTCTGAAGGCAGGCTCACTTAGCTTTGTATTGTCGCTGAAAGCTGCTGCTAACAAATACCAGAAGGATCAGATTTGAAGGAAAGGTTGTCTGTTCTGTTTTTCTCTCCAAGTGGCTCTCAAAAGAAAGGAGAAACTACATGGAAGGAAAGTATTAAACTGCTGGCCTCTACCACTATTTAGGAAGCTGTGAGTGCAGCTTTGTGGTGGTGGCTGAAGGGACACCAAGGAAATAGGGGGCTCATAACTATCTTGGGATTCCTCTCTGCCTGAGTAACCGCTCAGTAATGGGGGACCAGAAGGTCCATATGTCACTTAAAAGGCTACAAAAGAAATGTGTAAATAATGATGTTTTAAAGCATCTCTTTATGAATATGAACAGGAATAGCTGCCCTCAACACTCCAGAACATGCAAAGCCCTTTCTAATGGCAGAGAGGAGTAGTCACACCACCTGTAATAGGTTTGACCTGCCAGTGCACTGAGGAGCCCTCAAACTGGGCAAAGCATTTGTTGCTATTGTGTCTTTTCTATACCTAATACGTGATGGTGGAAAGTTGTAGTAAGCCCATCTCAGTATTTCTAGCTTGTAGCTTTCTAAAACTAACATCCTGTGAAACAAAGGATTGGTTTCTAATACGCCTGTACATATAAATCAATCACATAATTGCAGCCCTCCAAATTTATAGTTATTTTTCACATCTCTTGCCTTTGTGGATGGTATAAGTACAATTTTTGCTTACAAAGAATGCCTGAAACCAATCATAGCCCTTCCCCCCTTATTAATTACAATTAAAACATTCCTACAAAAGTGTGTCTTGAACAAGGAAAGCAATTTATCACTTCTGAGCATGCACAAATTCAGATTCAAAAAACGTTTGTTCCAGCAGGCAACATTTAGTCAAGGAAAACAAAAACAATGGGCAAACATGAGCAGGTCAGTCTCCACAGAGACTTAGCTGGAATGATAAATGGAGCTCACACATTTCACACTTGGACTATTTGAAAACAAAATTACCTGCTGGCACTTGTTTCTTTTTCGGCCCTGCTGTCCATAAAACACAAAGAACAGTGCAAGTCCCACAAAACACTTGACAGCATTATTCCCTCCCCTCCAACAGAGGTCCAGCTTGGGAGGAAGAGTAGGACTTCAACAGGGAAAAGTGAGACAGATGAGGGTAAGGAGTAGGAAAAAGCTGGTGGTAGAGAAAGGAAAAATGCACAGGAGGAAGGCAATAAACCAGAAAGCCCGGGAAAGATGGGTGGCTGAAACCAGTTGCTCACAGCTGTAGTGGGGAATTCTTTTGTTTTGGTACTAGACTTTTTCCACAATTTCCTACATACCCTTGGAAAAAATACAATCTCCTCACTGATCCTCTTAAAAGAGGATTAGTAGCATTGTCTGCAGAAGGTGAGGAGACCTGAGGCAAGACAGAATTAAAACAAAAAGTCTAATGAAACCGGTGACATTTTATGGATGCAAAATGGTACAATTTTCACGTATTTAACCCTATACACCATCATTTCTTGACAGAACTGAGTGTAAATCTGTTCTTTTGGATTTTTAAGAGTCCATTAAAAAGGAGGAAACAAAGCCAGGAAAAGTCTTTCCCCAGCATTTATTGTTCTCAAATTTACAGAGTGATGTATCAGTATTTTGGGTCACATTTTAACCGTTGCAGCTTTGAGATCAACATGGTGGCGCAACCACAACTGCAAAAGCTACCTTATCAAAGCAACCTGGTGACAAAAGCAGATCGTCACTACAACAGACTGGTTAGGATCCTCTTGGCTCATCCCTAGCACTGAGGACACACTGGTAAAACCTCTGCCCATTGGTTTCTGGAGCCCATCTATAGCACTCAACACGACAAAGCAACTTTTACGTGGCTTCTGCTGCCTCCATAAATCCCTCTTTTATAGTTTGCTTTGTAAAATATCAGCCCCAGTAAACGCCAGTTCTATTTTATGATACAAGAAGAAAAAAGTCTGTAATGATCTGCCTAATGATAGCATCTCATGAGAAGTTTTATATTACAACAATAAAGCGCCTGTTTGTTTTAACCTCCTATTACTCTCTAGGGACTCATTCACACTGTATTGCATAGAAATCACATGTAGCCCGTGAAGGTTTCATATCCGCTGCTCCCATATTATTATTTAATAAATTTATTAAAGTATTTTTTTCCCCCATGATACTGTGCAGCTATGCTGAAAACTGCAGGCAAAAGGCGAGAGACATCTTTTACACTGAAATATCAAGTGGATGGAGTTCCAAACAGCAGCATCCATTATCTGCAGATAAGGTGCTTTTCAGTCTTGGCTAACACAGGTAGTGGAAGTGGTTACTTGTACCTCAGTCTGAAATGATCAAAGTGAGAAAAAAGGATTAGATGTCAAAATACTTGAACCATATCCCTTTGATCAGGATCAAAATCAAGACTGAACTTTGAATATAATGTGCTAGTACATTTCAGTGGTCCTTTGAAGAAGAAAAAACTTAAATTCATGAACATGTAATACTGTTGCTATGAATGAGACAGTAAAGCTGACAACTTATTCTCTTTTCCTAAGCTGGTAAACCCACCGTGCTTACAACTTTTAGTTCTTGCTTAAGAAACTGAATTCCTGCTTTTTAATAGGGCTGCATAACTCATGCCATCCTCATAAGCTGTGGTGCTGGGACTGACACCTTACTCCCATTTTCTGCACAGCCATTGAACAAATTCAGTTACACGTGGCTAAGTATGAAAAAGTGAAAGGCAGACATGCTTTTTGTCCATTGTCTGAAGAGACTCTGTTCTGTATCACACTCCATAGTCTTATAAGTTGTTAAAACATATTAAGGCAATGTTGTCCCTTCCCAAATGGGTGCATGCAGGACCTCGGTTGGTTGGGTTTTTCCCCCCAAAACAACCAAAAAACAGTAGCGTTAAAGGACCAAGACAATGGGATCATATAGTAACATAAGTTTGCCATGGACAATTGGACTATGATGACAAAGCATTCAAAACAGTGGCAAAATAAAATTAGTAATCTCTCCTACCTCTCAGTTACCAGCTCACTAATACTTTGAAAAACGCAGAGGAGGAATCCAAAATTTAAAAGGAATAAGTAAAACTGAGAAGCATTCCCCGAAGGCCACTCTCCATGCAAAGAGTCTGGTACAGAAACCCTTAGCAGATTAAAATTCCTACTCCAGTCCAAAATGTAGACATCATGATGAGGTAAATAAGGTAAGAAGAGGTCACCTAAGTGGTCCCCAGACTTTAAGAATGAAGAAACAACGAATGCAATTGCACAAGGTCACATCAGACTAAGCCAAATCTAAACATCAAAGTGGCTACATGAACTCTCAAGATAGCTGTAAAAATTAATAAACTAGTAGCACAGAGTTCTGTGAAGAAGACTGGAAAGTCAGCACACACTAATAGATAGGACTAGAGGTGCTTTTAGTCTTGTATCAGCTCTATTACAAAGCAACCTTCTCAGGGAAAATGACAAGTTCAAGTTGTCAACGGTAACTTCACAGTAACTTTAGTTCAAAGCCTAGATTGAAGCTTGCTATTTAAACAAAAGAAACCTCCTCTTTGTAGTCAATAAAGATTTTTCAGGGAGTTCACTCTGAATATGCACAATTTACATCCCGAGACAGCCACGTGAGCAAAAAAGTAAATGACTGGACTATTAAGTGAAATTACAGTATTGGCTAGAAGATAAGGGAACAGGCCAAGAACTGAGACACAGACAATGATTATGAAAATTACACTGCTGCAGTTTAAAAGCAAAAACAGAGTGAAAGATCATTACAGCATGCCTGAGTCAAAAATAATGCAGACAGTCAGCAATACAATGTCTGATTTTTATTACTATTTAGTCCCCTCTATGATTAGGGGTTGCTTGTTTGCTTGCTTCAGTGTCGAGCGATGAATACATTTGTTGACTTTTTAAACAATGTCTATTTTCTGCATGGTAGGAGCTTGCATTCCATTATTATGTCACTGAGTGATTTTTTTTTTTTTTTTTTTGACCCGGAAGATAAAATGCAGCTAAACACAATACAAAATCATTCGTGCTCAAAGTACTCCACCCCTGACATTAAGATAGTGTACAAAATAAGGCCAGATACTGCAGCTGTCTCATGTTCACTTTTAGGAAAAGTTACTTTTATTTTCTCCTCCTGTGGTATAAAAATGGTACCAACTCAAACACTGGAGAAAATTACCAGCACTAACAGCTGCCAATTTTTTGTTTATTTCTCTGAACAAAGAAAACAAGACCTAAGAATTCTTAGCTAATACAAGTTTTCTTCAACTAAAATACATTGCCAACAGGCAGCGTAGTTCAGAAAGAGCTTGCATGCACCTTGATGGGCATCAACCAGAAAAAAGAAAAGTCCAGCTTTGATTAAAAAAAGTTGTTGATTCTAGTGCCCTTTGCATTGTAAATAAAGATGAAGTGCACAATTACTCACAGGCTGAAAACCTAGGAGCCACTGAAAACTCCATCTTGAAGTGACAAACATGAACCATGACTAAAATTCCCTTATGAATTTACCAAATGTATTCTAGAATGGTCCTGCTCATGAACATTTTGAAAGGATTAGAACTTCACATTGTATTAAACCCTTCTGGTTGTTCTTTTTATTTACTCTGCCAGAAAAGACAAGACAGAATAAAATTTAATGTGAGATGTTTTTCATGTTTCTCATAATTGTACTGTTTTTCTATGGCATATTTAAGATATTGTTAGTTATTACATTTAAAACAATTACTGGTACACTTAGCTCTCTAAAAGTACATTTCTCAAATAACATTGGCGATTTGAGAAATCATTATGATGGACATTCATTCAGGTTTGAAATAATGACACTGAGAGATAAGCACTCTAGGACTGAAGAGCTGCTTTGAACAGTTTGAATTATTATACATCAAAGGTTGAGCCAAAATTAACCTCCAATATAATCCTAATTTATCTAATGAAAAGTACTATGTATCTCACTCAAATAAGTACATTTAGCAATTTTACATGTTCTTCTAGTAAGATCTTTCTTCCCATCATGACTGAAAGTTTCAAGCTTGCGAAAGCAGCAATTTATTCCCTGTCTGCCACAAATAGTTCTTTTCTGCGTGCAGAAAAGGACTTTGGTATATGATAAAGACTGAGACAATGAAGGCAGCAGCTAAAGAAATGACCGCGTTCTGCATTGTTACAGTCCATAATTATAAAAATTTAATCCTTAAAGTTTGCTTTTGTCATAGTGTTTTGCTTTACAATGTTAAAATTGGCTTTTGATTGAGACTGTGATTCTCCTGCCTGTCCACAGCACTATTGATAATGCCTTTCTCATCAAGTTTTTATTAACCAGAAGAAACACTATCAATGGTGATATTAGGTCACGTTCAGAGACCAAATTAAGCCTTTCTAAAGGAATATTATTAGCCGCAGCTATCTTTGGTCTCCTCCCCTCCTTCTCCACCCTCCTCCATATACATCTTAACCTAGAATCCCCCTTCTACTCCTTCCTCTAAACTTCAGCAAAAATCGAGATAGCAGGCTCGAGCCAAGCATCTCAGTACCTGGAATTTACACACACAGTCAAACAAACACGGAGGTAAGCAGCAGGGCGCAACAGTACTATCCCTCTCCTGAATCAAGGCTTAGCGCTGTCCACACACTCTTTGCTGTCCATAGCCACCACCAGCCCCTGATGGATGGCGACAAGCTCAGACCCACAATTTATAGCATGGAAAATGTCCCGGCCTTGCACACGGCTCAACCACTCTGCTTCTGGGAACAACGCCCTGTGGGACCACGGGAGCAGGCTGCTCCTCACACACTGGCAGCAGTGATGTAGGGCTGCCTGTTACTGAGCTGGAGCAGCAATGAACTCACGTTCTTAGAGAGCTTCTCCAGAAGTTTCATTTCTTTTAAGCCACCTCATTAGAAAACAACTTAGGTGTTAGCTATTGCAGAGGCAAAACATATGAGGGAAAATAACATCAGCAGTCTGATTTTTTTTTTAATACAACCTCTGTGTTCTTATAGAAGGCACAACTGAACTACAACAAAATTAATCCCTCTGCTAAGAATTACATAACAGCATATTAATATTCACTTAAAATCCTAGATTTAAATAACTTAAAGTCAGCTGAAGTAATAAGAAATTGGAGAGAAATAATTTATAGGAAGATATGGATCTGAACTAGTTATATGATTTTAAAAAAAAATTCAGATTTGCTAAAATATATGTAGGCAACAATGTCATAATGAAACAATCCAGAGCATTGTAGTAATATGGGAATAATTAACGCCTGTGTTCACATTTGAGTCCACTTGGTCTTTGCACTAAGAAATCATGACTACAATGAAATTAAACAGGATGATATGAGATAAAGGAAGCAGCCTGACTAGTGGAAGTCAGATTCAAGATGTATGTTTACTCTCCTTTTAATCAAGTGTTTTCATTTTGTAGTAATAATGTTGCCTCCTTGCGTTTATATATTTTTCCCCTTTCTTCCAATCATAACTGAACATGCATAAGTCATGTTAAGAATGTTTACATAATAATTGAAAATATATATATAGATGCATCCTAAAGGCGAGAATAATAGTTTTACTGTTTGGCCCATGGGCAAGCTTTCTGGGAAATATTTGTCACCTCATAACCCCCCCAAAGGGATCCAAATATGTAAATAAAATTATTTTTATTTTAAATACTAGCCATATAAAACCAAGTGTTTTCTATTCTTAAAACATTCACAAAATGTATAACTACATTAAATCTGATGTCATAGTACCACAAATATATATGTTAAAAACCAAATGAAACATTAAAATTACTAATTAGTAGTTCAGAATAGGAGATTTTTGGTGTTAAAGATGTCTGAAACTCTTATTTGATGTTGCTAAATGTTCCATTGTGAACAAAAGCTGATTAGAGCAGAAGCTAGGAGAAGGCTATTTTAGAACATTCCAGCAGCAGATCAGTGTCTTGGTACAAGAATAAAATTCAACAAGAAACTAAGTATTCTCACTGAGGATGAGTATGTATTACTAGGAGCAAGGACTGGAATGAAGGTATTCACCCTGCCGGGGAAGGAGGAGGGAAGAAAGAGAGAAAGGAAGAGATATGTAAACAAAAACATTCATAGTTCAGAAAGATAACTTTGAAAGGAGAACAGAAGCTTTTATCTCCCTTAGGAAATAAAGTAGAAAAGGGGATAGGATGTTCCTCACCAGATAGGCAATTTCAAAAATTCATATCACAGCCAGAATTACTTACCATAGATTTAAAAAACAATAATAATAGCAACAGTCTTTGTTTGGAAAAACTTACTCTTTGGTTGAATTCCACCCCCTTTACGGATCAAGCTGAGTACAACCACAGGACACTGATATTTGATATGTATGCTAGGCTCAGTTTAATTTTCACAGATTCATGTAAAGAAATATGTTTCAGTTTTATAGACTTCAGAAGTGTAAAAAGTGAAGGAAAAGTATCATCATTGTTGGTGTTGGTGTTACAAAAGATCCAAATCAAAATGGTTTGACCTTGAATCACCATAGTGTATTAAAACAGGAATTTTACAGTTCTCTCTCACCTGTTCTGCACTCCACCTCCACAACATTACATTATCCCAGAGCTGTCAAAAAGTTCTGCTTTGTTAACACCATTTTATTTTAGCAGAGATTCTAACAAACCAAATTTATTTTTCCAGGTATGCTTTTTACAGAAAAAGATCTGTTTCTACACAATTTCTATTGAAGAAGCTGCAACAAGGCTTTCTAAAGTGAAAAAATATACCATCTTATTGAGAAACTGAGCAAGTGATGCCTCAGCATGACTCCAAGAATAACTGGTTCAGATTTTATTGAAAACACCAAGCCGATACCTTCATGCATCCGACAAGACATTCACATAGTGGGTATCTGACAAAAGAAGCAGATATATCAAATGGAAACACTTCTCTAGGAACTCATTCCCATAGCAAAGGACAGGGCTAAGTGTTGAAGTCATATTGACTCTTTGCTCACAGAATAAACAAGGGTTTGTACTACGTCAAAGGGAAAAAATCCTCACGTTGTTCAGAGACCTGTTCATTACCTTCAGTACACTGTGTGTACAGTTTCACTGGACACATGCAGCACAGCTGGAATCTCCCAAGTCCCTAGTTTAAGGGCAAGTGTTTTTTGTACTATACCCCAAAACCATACAAGTTGCCACCTCTTTTTACATTGCTGGAAGAGAGAAGTTCAATAAAAGTGTTACTGCTCCCCAGAACAGGAAATTTTTATGAAAATTAGAGTACTGCCTTTAAACTCTGTCGTGGGAAGAGCCATTCTAGGGGCATCCTGCTCAGAAATGAAGATAGGAATTACGCCAGTTTTTCGTACAAATACATGTTAGAGCTGAAGCAACATTAACATGCTTTAATCTTGCTACAGAAATTGGGATCATCAAGCAGCAGGGAAGGGTGCACAGAAGAAATTCAAGCTTTAGACCTCAGCAAACTACAGAGTGAATAGCAATGATCTGGTACTTTGCATGCTTACATGTTACATTTGTATACACTACAAAATTTTAAAGAGCTGTCCATATGCAATATTATTCCTTTCAACAACTAATTATTCAAGTGGTAAAAGGCTTTAGATGGTTATTGCAGGAGCACCCAAAGGAAAGCACATCAGCTGTGTCAGCTACCATAATCACAGCCAGCTAATGGATCTTTCAGGGCTAACTAGGCATGGCTTATCAGCAGGATTTAGGTGATGAAATACATAGTTGGGACAAACCGTCAATAAATCTACTTTCAAATACAGTATCTTAATTGAAATAGTTCATTGTTTGCTTTTTTCCAGGTGAAATTAATTGCCTGGCAACAGTTACTGAGCTACCCCAATGCTAACCTTTCATTGACAGCCAATTCTCAAAAGTAAAGGAGTCAATAAAGCACTAACCACACAAATTCCTAAGACATAATCAAAACCCCTTATTATTCCAGTTCATTGAAATCTTAACCTATATAGCTTTGCCGGTTTTGCCCTCACAAACTCATAAAGACCACAAATGACCAAAGTTTTGCAAGCTGGTTGCGTTAGATGAAGTAAAAAGCACTTACACAATTAACCAAAAAGATTGTTTAAATAGTAACAAGAACACTAACTTTCTCTTACAATGTGGACAGCAAGCCTGAGCCTGTAGTTTTCATTATTTGTTCAAATTCAGTTCACTCAGCTAGGAAAACAAACAAACAATCCAAGCCCAAGGTCCTCCCCATTGCTACAAGCAGACCACAAATGCTACATGAGCATCTGACTCCCTACATCTCCAGACCTTCTCCTACAAGTCTTGAGGTACTGTTAAAAAGTAACATTAGCTACATTAACCTATTGCTTACAGTAAGTCTATCCACCAGTAATTAACACCATCCACTTACCTAAGGAGAAACAACCTGCTTCTTTCTCTTGCACTCACACAAGGAGTGCTAAATCCCTTTCATCATCCTCCCACCAAACTCCCTTCCAAGAATTTCTTTGTTTTGGAAGCTCAGACCTACCTCTATCCCCAACAGAACCACACAGGAGCTCCCAGAGCAGCGGCAGCCCAGGTCTGGGCTGCCTTTGTGCTCAGGACCCGTGGGGAGGTGGCTCCACTTAGCCTCTCCCCACCCAGGTGTCCTCATTGCTACCAGTTGCAGGTGAGCTCCTGCCCTACCAGCCCAGAGGAACCGCCCTCATGTCCTTAAGCACACTGCTGGGCTGAGAAATTTAGCCCAAAACCTTCAGGTACACTGTAGAAAGAGGTTAATAAATATGATGTCCAGCAGCATTCAGGCACTAGCAAAATGTACCTCGGTTACATCAGAGCTCCTGCGATTTTGTAGGAGGGAAACAAATCCCACAGGGTCCTCGGCTATAATGTATGCCTTAGAGTAGCTCACTGCTGGCAAATCTCTTCCCCACCTTAAAGGCTCCTAAAGGGAGTTTTGAAACTAAGCAGGCAGGGAGATGCCTACGTGGGGGTTGCACAGCTGTGCAACCATTTCAGAGGTTCAAAGTGCGGACGGTGGCACACTGTCACCAGCTGACCGGCATGCGCCTTCACTACTGAAACTGCAGCGTACACTAGATTTACTTAACATCTGCTAGGAACATGAAAAACTAGAGTTATGCGAGACTGATCTGATTTTAGGCACTGCTGCAGGGGAGTGCGAAATCTCGTGACTTTTCTTGAGTCCTTGTGTTGTTTCTTGTTTTTGTTAGGTAAGGACCTTCTGGTTATTCTCTTTAACATATATATCATATCTTATTCCTTTCATATACCACAACCACAGCAGAATCTTAAGGTTGGAATCCCACACCAGATCTCATCCACCAACCACATCTGGGCCTGGTATCTCCTGTTCACTGAAATCTGAGATTATTGGAATGGCCTTGGTATTTATCACGTAGAATTAACATCCTAAAATGTAACACATAAAAAAATTTAAATTGTAGTTAATAAAAAAAAAGTCTCTGCTAGTACTTAAATCAAAGGCTTTTAAGAAGGAAGAAGTAAAAATATAGAGAATAACTGGTTAATATCTTCCTTCTCTAGAGTACTTGGTTTGACAATAGCCCACAATAAAAAATAATTGCTCAGATTAGCACCTCTTCAACACCTTTTCAAAACTGTGTAACTAAAAAAATGAGGGCAAACTATGGGAGAATGCTTTTACTCAAAATTTAATATTAGGTATAAGTTAGCAGACTAGAGGTCACAGGATTCAGGGAAGGGAGTTGGCTCTGTTGAATATTCGTTTAGGCATCATGATGTTAAATGTAATCCAAGGGCCTCCGTGTGCCTTTTCCTTGCGAATGGCTGGATCACTCTGAGGCTGTCACTGTGCTGGGTCTGATCAACTCCAGACCAGAGCCGGTGGGACAGACTGCACGAACAGGCATTATCCATTTCGGTGTGGATTTGCTTATCAGATTATCATAGCTTGACTTATCAATAAAAGTCATTCAAAGGAAGCAGGTTGATATGATAACCAGCCAAGTTCACAGATGGTGCAAGAGGGGTGCCAATTTCCAGCTGGTTGGTGATGATGGACAGTGGGACATCATCCTTGGTCACCCTGAGAGGATCTGGAAAAGTGTCTGTGCACCCATATATACACACTTTCTCTTTGCTGGTAAATTCAGAGGAATGCTAGAGATGCCTTTGAGGATGCTGTAAGAAATCCTGGGGGGAATTCTTGTCAACGGGGCTGTGCATTGCCTGAGGGCACTACCCTGTGCAGAGGGTACTTGCCTTTTATTCTCGGCCATTTTAAATCTTGGAGACAAGAGGTGCTTTTGTTTTAGTTGTAGAATGACACTTTGTTAGGTTTTTTTTCACTGTACTTGTCAGATCAATTTCATATGCTTTCAAAGGAGGGATATGTGATAACTGTGTTGGGTTATGGAGTGTGCAAGCATTCATTATTATAAGGAGTATTTTATAAAAGTGTAATGCCCATTTGTTTTGAGCGTTTTTCCCCGCTGTCCGGTGAAATGCAAACCAAAGCAGCATGGTTCAAAGCTGCTCTTTTTTGGATTTACTGGTAGATTTTAAAGTAATGGCTTTATGAGTGAATATTTTCCATTTGTATTTATTTTTGGTTACTTTCACTGAGGTTATACTCTTGGTGTTGGAAGTATGAATCAAAAAAGAGGGAAAGTTGAAACACTGGCTTTTAGCTATTTTCTGTAAGTGTGAATGTATGTTTGTTTTTATAATCTGCTTTGATCTATCTATATCTTCATGTACACACATATATAAATATGCAAATATTTATCTCTTTAATTCATCTTACCCAACATACAAACATTTGTTACCAGACCCTCAAATATTACAAAGTATCTTCACTGTGTTATCTTCAGTATAATTCTATTAATTTATAGCAACTCTCTGATGGATTTCATGATTGTTGCTCCAAAATTGCCAACTGTTATCACTCACAAAAAACAAGCTTGTTCCAAACCCCATAAACTAAGGCTTCACTTTTGCAATCATTTTTCCTGATGTCTAATGCTCATCTCTGGGAGTAAAACCAGGGTTGAACACCTTTAAATTAAAGTTCTGGTCAAAGTCAGTAAAGGTAATAGACTTAAGGAAATCTGAGGATTAATTGAGGATTAGCTGTTAATCTGAGGATCATATTAACAAAGATGCATAGACCAGATCTCACATTTAAACCAGTAGGCATTTTATGTTTACATACCTTTATGGGTCAGACATATATCTTGATGATCCTCTTGCAATGTGCATAAAAGCCTTTTTAAAATACTCTGGGACCTGTGCTGATAGGAGGAGCTGAACCTTAAAAGTGGAAACTCTTTCTGCCCAAAGTTGATGGATAGTATGCCTCAGTTTGGCTGCCAGACCAAGGAATCAGTAATTCAAATAAAGCTAGTATGGTATTAAGTATTGAAACATGCCTGAAGCAATGTGGGACATCAGCAGTTTAGAGTAGAGAACAAGCTGATCTGCAGTTGTTTGTCTGTGACACAGCAGCAGCAACAGCAGCTATATCCCTTTACCACGAGTTGTAAAGTTATGATAACTTGGGATAAAAAAAAGCCCCACAAAACTCAAGCCATGTTGCAACTGAATTAAAATTAATGTTCATTTTGATAGGCTTTGATTTATGAAGATAAGAGTATTTTATTTGATCTGAAAATAAATCATGTGTGTTTCCAAGACTGAGGTCTTTGCCTCAGTAAAAATACAATTATCGCGGTTAAATCTATAAATCATGTTCAAATTGTATTGTGCATATGTGCAAATGATCAAAATATGTAAAAACAAATTGTGAAAATTTAATTACTTTAAAAATCCATCCAAAAAGTGAACAAAACATCAGGCATATTCTTTCCCTCTTTATTTCTTCTTGTAAACATGTTCGTTTAGATTTGTGAATATTTTTCATTTTATGATTTTTTGCTTTAGTTATGGATTTCAAGTCAATCACAATATTTTTTGATTAGTGAAAATCTTTCTTAATACTCTTAGGTTCCTCTTCAAAGTAGCCCATTTCACAATAATGCCTATATGTGAAAAACGTTTTTATTACATAGTAGAGTACTATTCTTTCTCAAAAGGAAGCCACAACAAAGTCTTGAAAATCTTTTTCATTTCTATCACAGGGGTCAATTAAGTCCCATAGATTACATATACCATTGATTATTTATGCAAATTATATTGATAAAATAGTTACGTAGCTGCATAACAAATAACCTGATAACCAATGTTAGGGAGACTTACTTTCCAGAGCAGTAAATCTTCATACAATTCCCTTCTTTCACTCAGAAAAATATGTCCTATTACATATGGCTTATATATAGAAGTCTCCAGCTACTGTAATTTCAGCTTTCAGGGTGAAAAACTTCACTGTTTATTGAATAAATGGGAGGTCTTTAAAATTACTAACAGACATTCATACTCATTAACAACATAGCAACTAGGCGAGTCTCTGCAGTTACAGGTGCAATGGGAAAATATATCCGGACCCACGTGATATTCATGAGCTCAAAATTTACTCATAGATCAAATCTTTGGAAATCCTATTAAGGGTAGCACCTTGAGATGTCATGATTAATCCATACTAGTCCTTCAGGAAATCTTTGTGTAGTCACTTTGAATGCCTGAGTAATTAATTCCACAATGTCATTTGGCTTGACTCAGGAACATAATTTAGGCTACGCTGGAAATAATGCTGTCCTCCTTGCCGTAGATGACATGACAATTAGAGGATTATTTATGCTTTTTTATTTTAGAGGTAATTCTATATTATTATTTTTATTAAAACATTATTCATATTTTGATACTTTATTGCACAGTTACACAGAAATATGAATATTTTTAGATTTATTTTGGCTGTGGGATAACATGGAAAAATTGTCCATTATACATCTCTCAGGGTGGAGCAAAGGGCTCATTTATTTGGCCCAGATAATAATATAACTCTAATCAGAAATACAGAATGGAAAGAAATCTAAGAATAGGTTTTTTTAGTAGTTAACATTTCTACTTCATGATTCCTTAACCAAAAAACCTCCACTTTTCTATATCAAATAACCAAAAAAATTCCACTTTTGTATATCATATAAAACCATTATAGCCTGCATATAAAAATGGGCAAATTACTGTAATGATGAAGATTGTCTGTTATTTTGACTACGCTTTGATGTCCTACCGTCATACATTTCTACATGCACACATCTGTATGGCTGGTGTACCTCCAGACCTCTGTGTATTAAAGCTCTCCAAATTCAAATCACTCCTGAAAGCTTGCTCTTTCCATGCATTGCTGAACCCTCCTTGGGCTGAAGTGGGAAATGCTGGGACTGTGCTGGGGAAACAACGGGCAAGCCCTGTCAAAGACAGGCACCAAGACAAGGCCTGTGACAAGGTAATTAAAGGAAGTTGTTTGGAGCCTGCGCTAGTTGGAATTAGTCAAACTGATAACAGGCTGAAGATGAGTGTTTGATGACTTTTATTCCTCACTGTAATTTCTGTGTTCTTGTTTTAAATTTCTCGGACTAAGGATTTGAAAAAATATCAGTTTAGTATTTTTTCATCTGGGAATGTTTTTAGGCTCATTCATAGTTCTGCTGGAAACATGCTGGATTTTACAAAGATTCACCTCATCTCACCTGGTTGGGGCAGGCACCTGCCCCGACTCCTCGTCCCTTTTGTTTTGCCGACAAGCTCCTGCTATGACCGCCAGACAAGACCTGCCACGTACCCTCCATCACAGGCTACGGAGGCTTTTTGAGGCCTTCCTTTAGGCTGCTCCAGGATCTTCCCAGACCTGAGAGCCAGGATGGGTGGTGGGGTCCCTCAGAGGATGTGACCCCCCATGAGCCCTGGGGAACTACAGACGTTGTGGCTCTCTGGGAGCCCCACACCAGAGCCAAGCCACGAGCTCTGCCCTGAAACCTCCGTGAGGTTCAGCTTAACTTCCCAGCCTGGGGTCAGGCACTGGGAACCTGGAGAAACAAGGGTGGCGTCGGGGCTTTCAGATCCCTAAACTGGAAAATATTGATTTGATGGAAAATCATAAAACATGAAAGGAAAAAGTAGCCAAATGAAATCTGTAGCTGAATTAGATGCCTGACTGCAAAAAAGGGAAAACATCAAATGCTACATTAAAGGCTCCAGGGTTTTGCCATTGATTTAAGATGAAACTTGAGATTTTATACAGATATTTGGGGAGAAAGGACATCTTTTGGGGAAATCTAGCTAAGATTTCTCAGATATTTACCAATACTTGTTTGTATATAACTTGCATACAGTATAAAATATGTGTCTAATTAAATACATGTTGTTAGTCTGAACATTTCAAAACCATCCATAGGCTTCAGTTACCCACATTTTATTGCACTTAAAAGACAAGTTGGACATTCTAGCAAACTCTGATCTAGTAAGAGTTAAGTCTTTTAGCTTTATGGATCTCTTGGATTCAAATCCCTGAGGAGGTGAACGATTTAACTTGTAAAATTTATTCAGATTTAAAATACTACTTTGTAAAGCTTTAACTGCTATCATACACAAAACTAGAGAATACTTGCAGAAAACAAGAGTATGGGATATAAATAGGAAAAAACCCAACAACTGTGCATAGGACCCAGAGTTTTAAATAGCAATATGGATGAAATTCACAGTGTGTATGTATGTGCATACATTATACGTATCTATGTAATATGCAGAAATAGATATATGTACTGTATATATATACTCGTATGCAAATACAAATATATACATATTTAGTTTGAATATTTACACACATTACATCTACACATATAATATATATACACACAAAGTGTGTGTAAATATTCAAACCAAATACATATATTTATGCATTTGTATGTGAGCGTTTGTGTGTGTTTGTAAGGGGAGAGAAAGAAGTTGGGGACCTCAAGTAGCCCAGATTAGTAAACGGTGTTTACTTCCGACAGGAATCAAAAGAGAGCAAACACACTGTATGAGAATTGCTATTTACTCAAACACAGAAGCCAGTGGTGCAACCTGGTGTGATCTAATCCTCCTGGTAAGAGAGCTGTGAGGAGAAAAATAAGCTAGTTTAAGACATTGCTAAGCAGATTTTGAAGCTGCCGCATGGAAGCTCTGCCACAAGGCCCTGCACTCTCTGCTTTAAAAGTGACCGGCTGGGGCTGCCGTGCTGCGCCCTGTGGTGGCAGGGTTTGTGGTCTCCTTGCGGGGGAATATATTCATTTTCATTTCAGTATAAGTTAATTTTTAAATGTTGATTTATTAGTAAGCCTAAAAATGTAAAAGAAAATATTTTGCAGTGAACAAAAAAGGGGGAAACCCCCAAAGAAATAGAGCTATTACACTCATACTCCTATTTTAGATATAGTGATGGATTTTCTAGTGCCTTTCCTTTGAGGTGCAGTCCCCAGCATATTACTCAAAAATTGACTGCTTTCAGATGTGTTTTAAGATGACTGTATGAGCAGATGGCTTTCCAAGGACTGTGATAGCCTGGATCCATAAAACACCATGCTTGATTTACTTTTGCTTCATTTATAAACTTAGAAGAAAGCAGACGCTTATGCTCATTGTCAGACTGGAAAATGAAGAACAGAACTTCACAAGGCAGCAGACACCTCTGCTGAAAGACTTTGTGCTGTAACAAGGACTTCAGTACCTGTTCCAGTACTGTTGCTGTTCATTTTGTGAGATGCTTTCACCCCTTCTAACTCAGATTTCTGTTTGTGTCCTACAGTAAGGAGGTATTGGCCTACATTAAGGATACTTAAGGAAGGATATCCTTAATACTAAGAAAGTATCCATAATGTAAGAAAAAAATAACCAAGATGGCTATTGTTCCTTGACTGAAAGAACTTATTGCATGGGTCACCAGCCACTGGAAGTCAGATGTGTCCAAGGGTTTGACTTACACATCCAAAAGAAAAAAAAAATAGGTCTGATTTGAACTCTAAGGACAATTTCATCTGAAGTGACAAGGTAACTATCACTTCTTTAATAACAGCAGTGGAAAAACTGAGGGGAGCCAAATGGTGACACACTGCTGACTTTGCACAAACAGACTATAGCCATGTTTATTCGCTTTTCCTCCAGACTTTTATTACATTTTAAAATTTATCTATTTCTATTCTATTGATTTTCCATAGTAGTGAAGGCTGAATTAATTTTGTTGTGTGGGTCATTTGACGTATCAGGAGACAAATTTTGCCTGTTAGACATGGTTTAGAGGAGACAATGCAAGTCTAAATATCTGAGGTTTGGCAGTTTACAAATCAATTATTTCTGTTAGATAGCCAACTGCCGCACCAACTGGGAAACAGATTATATCAGATTACTGCGCTTTTAATTAGCCGATCGTGACGGGCAAGGTTTGAAGAGGAAAAGAAATCAATCAGAAACTGCCAAACTTGGTCAGCCGAGTACACAGTGCTGTTATTGAATTTTAGATATTGTTCTGAAGCAGAACTTGATCTCCTGGGCTCTGCAAGGGGACCTGCCTCATGTGAGTGATCCATCTTAGAGCCAAAGGTTATTCTGGAGCAAATATTTCCAAGCATTTGTTATAATTAGCCTCTGACAAGATCTGTCACAAAGCATAATCTCATTAGAGAGGAAGGGGGAACGGGGCGCATTGCACCAGAGCCATTCCCCCAGTGATATGGTAGAACAACAAAAGCTTCCACACACATTAAATGTTTCTGCTGGGGGGAAATATGCATACAGGGATGCACTTCTGTGCATAGAGGAATGCATTTTGGCTGACAGATTTTAGAGAAATTTCTTTCACCTGTTCAAGGGACTGGAGTGCTTCAAAACTGAGTCACTATTTGCTTTTCTGTCTCATTGGCTTTATAACAAGATAATTCTACCGACCCAGAGTATCCTGTCCTATAAAGCAAGATTTATGGCATGCTGTTTTAGCAGCTAATTCTCTCATGCCTTCACCTCACACAGACATTTGCTTGTAAACTACATATACAACGGCCTTACATCAAGACGGTCCCCCATTGCACAAGCAAAGGGAATTCAAGGTTAGCAACCCAGCTGAATTATGGTAAAAAAACCCATCAGAGGACATAGGAGAAATTTCTACATTTTTGCAGGAGTACAGAAAGCAGTATGTCTGTCGCTCCCAGTGTGTCAATCGGAGGTTAAATTTTGGGAAGTCTTGTTGAGCTTTAAATTGTGCATGGGTGCATTTTCCAAAAATTCGTCCATGAACTGAGACCACAGAAGTATCCTTGCAAGTGCCTCTGCTGCTCTCACTACTCTTCATTTTACATCCTGATGTGCATCTCTCTCTAGTAAATAAAGACAACACTTCTAAAGTAAATTGATGCCTTTGTATCATCCTCATGCAGATGCCTGGGTGACAAGGACCTAGCAAAGTCCTCTCAGTTTCTCATGCGGCTTGATCCTGCCAGAAGAGGACATTCAGCCTCAGCCTAACAAAACATTTATTGATGTTCAATGATAATTATGTGGTTTGTCCCAAGGATTGGAGCGTTCATTCACACTCCAATTAAATACACACTTCAGAAAATGGTTGTATCAGAATGACATTGCTCAGTCCTTTGCAAGATCAAACCATTCCTGGTTAGTTTTTAAAATACCTTTATTTTCAGCTTTAAAATATATTTTGTTGTAAAAGATGGAGTAAATAGCTAACTGTTGCTTATTCTAGTATATTAGTATAGTCTAGCTTTAATGTTCCTTTTGCTAAAATTTCAGTCCATTTGCACACATTGATCTGTGGTTATATGCATGCTTTTTTTTACTCTCTTTGTCCCTTAAAAGAAAGATTCTTACCTTGGAAATACAGAAAAGGCATATTATACTCATATAATAACTAAAACCACTGCATGTCACTTTTGTGGATTTTGTGAACTGTGCTTGATGTTTGGCACCCCAGAGCTCCATGTGGGGGTTCTGTTTTGTCTAGTCTTCCTTTGTGTTTCATTGATTACGTGGGTGCAGAAGCAGAACTTCTTTGTCACTTCGCTGGAAGCTGTCTGGATGGCTGCAAAGTGTATCATAAATCAATTCTGCTCAGAGGACTGCTTGCAACAAAGTCAATAACAGAGCAGGAAAGCACACATGCTATCAGAGGAGCCAGAATGTAAGAAGGAAAAAACCCCAGTACTCAACTAAAAAAAAAAAAAAAATCGAGCTGCAGCCAAGTTTTGTCAAATAAACGGTACAAGGCCAAATTCCTTGCTTTCTTCTGCATCATCCTACTAATGCTCTGCCAGTTAACACACCACTGTCATGAAGATACATACTAAAGCAAGGATCTCTCGTGAGCATCTAAAACATAAAGGGTGTTAGCTCACCCTTCAAAGATAATTTTCTAATTTCACCCTAGTGCAGACTATCCCCAAACTTGTAGGATTTATAACTGCGTCTTATACCTTTGTAAAATTTTGTGCTTCTCATTCCTTATTGTGGCCCTCTTTTTTCACTCAATATTTATGTATTGACATCTGCCAAAATTATTTCTACAATACTAGTTTACGTATTACAGATGGAATAAAATTGTATTTGTGCAAAACCTACTTTGGGCAATACCCATTATTGCTGTTTCTGGCACTTCCACCTGTCTGTTACACCTGGTTTTCTTCTACCAAGAGTGCCCTGATCCTGGCAAACCACCCTGACACCCATTAACCTGACCAGATACAATGATGGGGAAGAAGGAAAAGAAGAAATCTGCACAAATGGAAAATGTTCTGTTAAAATCATTGTCAACAATCATTTGTCTGTACTAAAACAAGTAAGTAACATTAAACAAAGTATCTTATACTTCAGAGAAACTCTTGATTTAAACACAAACAATTTCCCTCCAGTTTAGAGACCAAGTACTGAAATCATTAGTGTAATTTGCCAATCTGTGTGAAATTGCTAAGAAAACTCCTCTGGGGACAACATAGATTTAAATTTTCTTTCAATTCATTCTCATGATGAATATTAATATTCTGTTTCCCAGTTTCAAGTTGCTTATTTTCTGATTTTGTTCTCTAATAGAAAGGTTGGTTTTCAAAGGAAGCTTCATGCTATTTCTCTGGTCCCTTTGTTCAAAAGTTTAAGGATTTGTAGGCAACTCCTTTGAGAGTCATTAGTCTTAACTTAAGACAAATATGAAAGTTAATTAAAAGTTTAGTTCATTGACAGATAAAATAAAACTTTACATTTATTCACTCTGTAAAATAATGAATAGGACTAGCTACCAGCTAATAAGCAAAGACCATGGTAAAAAATACCACCTAACTTTTCATGACTGCGGTCAGAAATTGTACATTTCAGGATTTGTGTTGATCTTTGTCTTTCCTTATTAGCTGTTATCTCTCAGTAGCCATTTCTACACCTCCCTACTTGATTACCAAGTCCAAACGTACTTCTGAAAGTGGCTAGGAACAACAGGAGCTCATATCATTAATGATAATTTTCTGTTAGAAGCAAAAACGGAGATGAGGCCTGTGAAGGTATAATCTTCCCCTCCTGCAGCAGCCAAAGAAAGAGAATTTGCTTTTCACTCTCTGTAGAGAGTTGTTCTTCCCATATCCCAACATCACCTGGAAGGAATTTAATTTTTTGCCTAACAAGCAGAGCGCTTTGCAGATTGATTTTTTTTGCCTGTGCAATTCTACCAGTTCTGCCATCCAAAGTTGTTCTGAGCAACAGGTTACACCAAACAGTATTTTTCAGTACTTTGACCTCTAAAGGACAAACAGGAAGGACAGAGACACAGACTGCTGCTTTTCTCTCTCCCTAGCATCTCTTTCCTGAGAGCAGGAGTTCAGCTTTTTATTAAAAAAAAGACAGTGGAAAATCATGAACAGTGTTTTACTTTCCCCTGCACCATACACCTCAGCAATAGATTCTGCGATCCTTACTGTCTCAGTCAAGTGGTACCCAGCAGTATCTGTTTTTTTCCACTCTTTTCTTTCTCACCTTATTGCTAATGTGTGATGAAGAGAGCATGAATTTTGAATGCAGCAATTATCGTTCAACAGATAGATTTAAATGCTCTAAATGCTACTTAAATTCACAGAGGAAAACTTTTCTTCATGCTGTTGGGGAAAAAGCCATTGAAATAAAGTGGAATCAGTTTTTATAGAATTATCTCTTTTGAGTTGCTATTGGGGTTTGAAACTCACTACTTCTGTTAGTACAACTCAGGATAAAATCCCTTAAAGCTAAAGAGGTCTCTTCTTTAATTGTTGCAGCTAAACATGGGTCTCCCATATATGATCCTACATCTGATGTTGACCAATGGACAGAGTCATGCAGAAATACACAGACACCCTGTATGGACTAAAAAATTTCCTGACTTTGCTTTAAATATGTAGCTCAAACCATAGCCTGGATTATCAAGAGATTTTACTAAGCTACAAAATTGAATTATTTTCTTCAAATATGTAACTTTTTCTGAACTTATAATGAGTTAGGAAACACCATCTGAGAGCTAGTTTTCCTCATCAATGTGCCTCTGAATGCATGCTATGAAATGAAGGATATTTTGAACGGTGGCTTTGAATGGAATGACAAGTTTTGCAAGTGACTAAGGAATCATTGAGCAATTATTACATCACATGAAGCCAGGCTAACTTATTCAAACTTATGACTACTGTTGCACAGTGAGAATTCTTGCAGAGCTTGCAGATGTTTACCGAACAACATATAATTTGTTCACCATTTTGTATAGAAAAAAAGCTTTCTAAAATCTCTTCTTACATAGTAAGGATCCTGGAAGAAAACAATGCTGTGACCCCATGAGAGACAGTCTGCTGTATTTTTACAACATGACTGACAGGTACACTTGAGACCACCAGGCTTTCATCCACAGGCCCAAGGGCTGTTTAATGCAGAGAGAAGGTGAACACCAGCCAATTCCCAACCTAAATACGTACTCAGGAGAATCTCTTTCCTGCACAACAAATCTCAAAACATCCATTGATGTTCATATTTAGCGACAGTAATGTTTTTAGCGGGGAAAAAACCACCTTCTATCATAACAAGCAATAGAGAGAAGCTTCAAGCCAATTAGAGAAAATGGACCACAGTAAGTCAACATTCAATAGCTCATGATTTAGAAAAGTATTCACCTTGAAACAGTCAATATGTGCATTACACATGGATATTTAACAGAATACCTCACCCATAGTTTAATTAACTGTGCAAACAATTGACAGCGCTCCAGTACAAAGGCTGAAAATTCTCTGCACAGCTTAAGTGAGAATATTGTCATTCTCCAGAAGTGAACCCTGTGACATGGCTGGCTCCACAGATTGTGGAGGGATCCTTACAGATGTCCAGGGACTCCTGCTATTATGACACTTATTTATCCAACTGTGAAAATCCAACTGTGAAAAAGCTGTAATAACAACCAGTGCTCAGTGGCTGTTGAAGCACAAAAGCTTTAGATGCATGCTGACCAACGATTACGGTATCCCACTCATTTTCTGGAAGGCAAATGAGGTGCAAATGAAAGATATAAGTCTTCTGTGCATCTCACTAAGATAACAGCTCTGTGGCCACCTCTGCAAAAAGCGGAACATCTGTTTCACTATTCTGTGAAAACTACAATATTGACTTTTATTTTCTAATTCTCTTTTGGAGGCTAGTAACTGTATTTTGCTACCTTTCCAGTCCTTGTGCTTGGCTTCCCAAGTCAAGGAGCAGGGTGTGCAAGGTGAAGGCTTCCCCAGACCTGGTGGATCCCCATCAGGGGAGCACAGTGGTCCTCTAGGGCTCCCCTCACTGGAGGGAGCTCAGGAGAGAGCACCAGTGCTTTGCCTTATTCCCCATGTCCATCCATCTGCACATGGTGCTCTCCCCTGGGCTTGAAGGCAGGAAGCTGATCCTTCAGGAGCCATATGTCATCCAGGGATGATCCCAGAGAAGGGAATTCCAGGTAACTGGCTAGGAAGCTGCTGCATACTTTTGGATTAATGTCACCAATAAACACTGTTCTGAAAACATCACTAATGATTGAATAGGTAGTTAAATGGGTCCAGAATGGTGTGAGACAAATCCTTAGGAACAAAACATTGGGAAAGTGATATGGGGCACTGGACTCTTACTCAGAAAATGGTGGGGGAAAGAAGAGAAGGAGAGCTACAGAAAGATTAAGCAAGTGGCAACATTTTTGCACTTTCTTTGTATTACAAAATGTTCCAGGTGCAGCATGTTTCCATTCAGATCAGCAGATCTAAAGCAGACATTGAAATATTACCTTGCATCAGAAGTTTTCAATTTTTATTTTCATTTGAGAGTCCTTAATTATTTTCCTGGGGAGGTATGCACAATAAATATAAGCCCACTGCCAGTCAGCTTTAGTCAACCTTGTGTTCCACAGTCAATTTAGTCTTCAGGATCTGCAATCAGAGGTTAAAAGCCCTGCCCTCACACCCTTTTGAAAAATTGATTTGGTAATGCTTGTCACTTTAAGGGATGCACTGGCTGCCACAACTGTAAGGGTGCCTTTTGATATCATTACACTTCTCTTTCTATTTAAATCTGTGGTTAGACTGGATGAGCAGAATTCAAGCTGTAAAATCCCAGTTGGGCTTGGGAAGGCTGTAATAGGAGTATCCCAGCAGGCAATGATGGTTCTCTGACAAGATAAGTGCTGTATATCGGAGGGTTCAAATACTGCTGGTAAAGAGCACAGAAAGGGAAAAATTAGGAACTGTAAATACAAAATATTCTCAGTCACTGTAAAGACTAGGTAATTATTTTCATAGCAGCTGATCTACAGGAAAAGCAACAGACTTTTGGCTGTGATGCAATAGCTAGCCTGGTTCAATCTTCTTAACCTTTGCCAATCGGTTTATACAGGTTTAACTGCATCTATCTGTCTCCCGTGGACCTATGAAGAAGACACATCAAGCACTAACATAGGTACTGTGCAGGGCAAGAACGGAAGGAGGAAAATTCCGAAGTCAGTCGCTGGGATATGCAATATTTTCTTTGTTCTCCCTGGCCCCTGAGGGAATTAAAAAAAAAAAAAAAGGATTTTCTACTGGAAATCACTTTCCTGTGGTAACCTTATTCCTGCAAAAATATACTTATAGACCTGCCTGAAAGCACCTGTGGTAGCTAAATTACAAAGGTGGATGGCCTTTAAATTTATCTTAGCAAAGCAGGTAAATAGAGAGGGATGCTGAGCCAAGAGGATCCTGAGCCACTGGGTGCCAGTGCTGTCCTGCCACCACTGTTGAGTTTCCCCCTTCTGCCCTTCACTTCTGAAAACAAAAAGGTGTCATTGCTTACACACGGTAAAGTGAAAATGGTCAACATCTGAGAACAAAAAGAAAACAAGCCTCTTAGTGCTATGAAAACAACTGATAAGGTGTTTTTCTAAGAAACTTAAGCCTTCTTTCAGAAGAAAAGAATGAGGAGCCAAGAGAAATACCGTACCCCATGTTATGCATATGACCTTGACATTAGCTGGGTAAAGTTATCCAACCTGAATGCCACTGAATTACTCCTCTTCTTCCTGAGTGGTTCTGAAGCTGTCGGTAACCTGAACTTTTGTAAATCTGTGGCCTTATTTTAGAATGTATTTAGACAAAGACCAAATCATCTTTGAAAACAAGTCTCTCCCACTAAAACTCTGAAAGGTATGAACTTATTATTTGTACTCTTTTTATGACCAGAAAAGGGCTGTGTTTATTTAATGTTACAGTTCATTAACTGACTTTCATTTCTTTATAATAGCCAGTTGAATTTTGTTGGTGACTGTGTTTTGTCTGGTTTTAGTTATGGTGAGCAGTATAATGATACGTGATCTGAAAAATTCATGGACAATAACAAGAGAACTGCCCTTCTAGGTACATCAGTGTCAAAAGGTACGTGAGTAAGAGCATGGCAGATCTAACATTCAACTTTGTAGGCAACTCAGTTTGTTTTCTGAGCTGTTCAGCCATAAAAATATAAAAAACAATATTAACACTTCATGACACTTCTCAAACAAGTATTCCTTTCTGTTCCTGTAGCTGAGTGACAATGTTGCAAAAAACCAAATTCCACAGAAAAAAGTTAGCTACGACATATCATTCAGTTTATAGATTTATTAATAAAAATAATATTCTGGTGGAACGCACAGACTTCATGGCTGCTGCTACTGTTAATACTGTCATTTTGTTGGGAACAGCTACCATTCTCCCAGTGGTCATTTACTGCTCTCGCAGGAAGCGACTCAGCATAAGCTAACAAAGTTCGCACTGAATGGGATGGCTGCAGGCTGCTCTTGAGTGTGAGCCCTTTGGTGCTTGCCCATTTGCTCAGTTATCTCAAACCTTCTGGCATATGCTGTATTTCTGACAACTGTACTGAGTGTTATTCATACTGAAAGAGATTTTAAGTAGCTGGGGAAAAAAATGTAACAAGCCTAACACATTGCTGACCTCTCTGCTATCAAATGGAAACCTCCCACTTCTGTCATATCCCTGGCAGAAATTAAAAGAGGGTTTGTACAGTTCTGTGATACTCCTCTGCACACTAAAAGTGCTAGCAGAGATGCTTCTATGTAGGGTACTGCATGGTTGAGAAGCTCATCACAAGAATTAGTCTTATAGCTAGGACAGATCACAGATGTTGAGAGCCAGCCTAAAGCATAATTTAGGGAGGTGGCTTTCTTTGCCAAACTAAATTATCTGAACAGATCTCTCATACATACTCACTTATAACTATATACCTCTACACCACTGAACCAGAAATGCAAAACCTTGAGAGGGCTTTTTTGTTTATCAGTTTCTTGCTTTCTTTGTACAGACTTTTTAGGCTATAATACATCAAGGAGATTAGCCGGTCTCCGTATGAGAGCCCTATCTTTCAAAAAATGAATATTTTAATTTTTCCTTTCTCCATTTCCAAAGGTACAGAAGGAATGTTGGTACCATCAATACCAAGTGCAATCATGTATTTGGGATTTTCTCAAAGGTGAGGCAGCCCTTGAGTAAGACACCTTTCTTACTGAGGTTCTGCACTGACGCTTTATTGCATTGTTCATAATGGATTCCCGGTATCCCAGAGGGAGGACTTGGAGTTTTTTCAAATGTCACCGTCACTGCAGCCTTAACAGGACATTCTGCAGGCGAGAATGTGAACACACCACATAGACTATAGATAGTGTTTGAGAAAGAGAGAAAGTAGGGAGAGAAAAAAGGAGAGGAAAAAAAAGAAAGGAAAGACTGGAGGAGGAGGGGAGAGAGAGAGGATTGAATACTGAATAGCTTCATATGGAAGACCTTTCATTGACTGAGTTTGGGGAGCACAAAGGTCAAATTTGGAGTTTGATTGCCATTATTACTTTTTAGCTCAGGTCACTTCAGTATTACTTGGTGCTGGTGTGATTTGCCATGATGTCTCAGAGGGGTGATGAGGATGAGGACTCAGTGCATCTTGGGAAAAACAGTTTAGCAGAGTAGCCCTGGCCACCTGTTCAACCACCAACTGTTCACACATTTTTTTTCCCCTTTTTTTAAGCAAATGTGCCAAAGGATATCAAAACACATTCATCAGAACACTAAAGTAATAAACTAGAACAAGGTGTCAGTTTAAATAGGAAATGTGGTGGTAAGATATATTAAAAAGGTTTGAAAAATGCTCTTCTCTCTTGATTTTGTCCTTGAAGGGTGAGTCAGTCCCTCCAGTATTATTTTCTATTTCAGCAGCTTCCTGTGGCTTCCTGGGTTGTATAGCAATAGACACCAGTACAAAAGGCTCCCTCCTCCTGCCACCCTGACTCGAGCTCCCCTCAACTTTCCTCCTCCGTTCTTGCATCCTCGTACTGCCCAACGCTGCCTTCACGGTGGCCACACTTACCAGACAGAAACTATTTCCTTCCCTCCACAACAACCATCCCAAACACATTGACCAGGCTGTTTCCTTTCCCATATCAGAAGTCTTCTTACAGGTCATACAGAGTCTTTGTAAACAAACTGGAACAAACTAACCTAAATACACATCTATTTTATCACTCTGTTGTAGAGGGAGGCAGCTTCATTTGTGCAGACCTACAGGCTGTAGATATCTGAAATGGAATTTTCTGTTCTATAGAAATAATTTCTTTCCTGTTACTTTTACCATTTCCATTCAGGATGAAAATCAGAAAATGCAATTTCTAGCCTGACAGAAAATCCAGGTTTTACCTACTTATAATAATTCAGAATAAGTTGCACTATATTTTCTGCATGGAATAAATCAGCACATTGGGTATTTTAAACACATATTGATTTTTTTTTATTGAAATATAGATGATTTCAAAGGAAGACCTAAACATCCTGACTATTTTAAAAATGTCTTTCATTTTGGTTTAATCAATTTCTGTTACAGCTCTCCTTATAAAGGTTTCATTAATTTAAATTCAGTTCAAGAGAGATACAAGACAGAATGCTTTCAACAAGACAGATTCCAATTATTTGTCATGCTAAAAGCAAAAACATTATTATAAACCCTGCATCTAATACTCATGAGGAAATAATTAAATTTTTACTGTGGGTTAAGATTTTCAGAAATGTTAGCTGTGTCTGTTTATCTGGTTTTTTAGTATGAGCAATCAGCATTTCCAAAAATTAGTCCTTCTTAAATTGGACAGCTGAAATCATTAGGCATTCTGGTCTTTCTTTTCTTTTCCCATTTTTTTCACTATTTTTAGCACTTTTTTTCATTTTCAAGGTAAAATACTTCCTTTTATTCAAGGCATCTTTACATACCCAACACTTCTAGGAGAGGAGATTAAACTAAACAAAAGCTGCAGTTTAATATAATGCCATAGAGTGTAACATTCCTATCTTGATATCTTATCAAAGACTTATAAGGGTGGGGAAAACATTCTTACAAATTTTCAGCAGGGATATGTAACTTCTTGTTGTAAAGAATTCAGTGTGTGACAGAAACATGTAAACTCAGATTTCTGAGTGTTAGAGGAGGGTCTCCCCCACTGCATTCACTGGCAAAGGCCACCAGTAATCCCCAAACTGTCTTATGCTGGAACAATGGAAACCATTAGGAGATGGTACAGTCTGAAGCTCAGCAATTTTCTAGTTTTAAATTCTAAATACAGAAATCAGAGCCTAAGGCTATCCGTGCTGTACTCCAGCTGACACCAGACCAGTGATGGCTTCAATTATTTCTTTTGGAGATGTAAAATTCACTTGCAGATAATCTCCAGGTGTGTTAAAATCTCTTCTTTCTGGGTGAAAGTGCAATCTACGTCTGCCTCATTCAGGTAAAACATTTCATGGCTATGCAAACAGCCACCTTCCTAATGGGGACACACAGGGCATGGTCAGCAATAGCACCAACATCCCTAGTTTTAAATGGAGCCTGTGAGAAGTTGTTGAAGCACAGTATCGTTCTTTCTTTTCTTTTTTTTTTTTTTTTATATTGATGCAAATTAAAATGCCCTTGCAGTTATATGTCATTATCCCCATCGTTTCCTCCAACCTATCAAGTTGCTCCCTAATCTGCTTTGGAGTTTAGAGCTTATTGTAATCAAGTCAAAGTAAATTGGGTTAACAAAGACCTATTTATTAGATTCCTAAGTAAACCTATTTGATTTTGAATCTGGCAGCCAAAGAGCTGAGTGGGAGGACAGAAAGTACAATACCTAGCAGAGGGGAAAAAAATGTCAGGCAGCTAAAGGAAGATGAAGGACCATAACCTCCCCATTTGGCAGAGGGGAAGATATCTGTATCAGGGGTGGATGTTGTCAGCTCTTGCACAATGATTCTCTCCCTTCTCCTTCCAGGAAACTACAGAAGTGTTTGCAGGCAAGTAATTGTTGTTCTCCCCTTCCTTTCATCCTCACATCATGCTTTTTGGTGATATAAGTATGCTTTCTTGCACCTATTATCTTGGTGCTTATTGTATGTAATAAAAAAAAGAGGCCAAGGAAGCAAAGAGAGAAGATGCTCCAACAAATCCCAGATCTCAGGGCTCCTCACAGAAATCCAGCATTTGCAATTCCTGAATCCTCTCTCAATGCCAACCATGAAGATTTGTTTGAATAGAGGTGGTAAAACAAGATGCTAAACTTGGGAACAATTCTGTGCACAAGCTACAGCAACAGTCCAGCTGTTGCTTTTACATGAAAAATTGTCCAATTATTGCCTTGAAATTGTGCAAATTCTATCATGGTCCCAGGCTTTTCTGGCATTCATCTGTTACACTCTCTGTCACATAAAACTACCCAGAATTAAAATCCACATCCCTTTAGCATCTCAGCAAAGAGTTGTCGGCCAGGGCTCTTGTTCTGATGGATGGTACTAGTGACAGCTGCCAGAAAACACAGCTAAATTGCTCAACAGATACCTTGAAGGCATATGCAGCAATACAGATTACCTAAAAAGAACCAATATATATTTTTCTGTTCATCAGTTTGTACTTGTACACTTTATTCTTTAATACAAACCTTCTAAATCCAATTACTCTGGAGTTACTTATTCAGACATCACTGGTATGATTAATAAAAATAGAACTGGAATTGACAATGGCTAGATTAAAACGCCAAGCTCAACCATCAGAAGCTATAAATTGGTATAGATCTATCGACAGAAGTATGCCAAGGGTTTGGTCACTCTTCTTTATAATACCATTATTTCATTATCGTATATTTACTGACAGAATGGCACACCTCCTAAACCTGACTACTGAAGTAAACCCAGATTTTTTTTTTAAACTGCGAGCTGATTTTGGTTGTCTCATTTTCTTTTCTTTCCTTCTTTTTTTTTTTTTTTGGTTAGCCAACTGAATGCACTTGATTTGTAATGAGACTGATTTGTCCTTCATTTCTAAAGCAGACCCAGCTTGCACAGAGCTTAAATGGATCTATTAGTCCTTCTGCCAAGTAGGTCCCGTATCTAGAGGTAGCCCGTCAGGAGTAAGTGGATTTGGAAAACGCAGCTTCCAGTTTCCTGGGATTTTGTATTTTTCATTCAGATTTGGTCAAAATCAGACCAATTGCTTATTTTTATTTTATTCAGCTAATTTTGAATGGAATTATTCTGACCAGATTATTTTTCAATAAAAACTACTCTATCAAAACACTTCTAACACTTCTAACTTCTAATACAAACAATAAAATTAGTGTTTCTTAAACTTTAAAGTTATCATCAACACCCTTTAGCTCTGAATATGATCTAAAGTACTGACAGTCTAAAAAAACATGGAAGGAAATAGTGTTAAAAAAGTAGAAACATTGGGGTGAAATAGCTGAGGTCAAACTTCAGGTCACTAGAAGAGACCCAAAGACAGCACCAGTCCCCTGACTCACAGCCTGGGGCCAGGTGTTGGCCAGCAGTGTCTCTAATTAGCAGTGTAGATATCTACTTTATTCATGTCAATGATATTTACCTACTTAAAGCTGTGACCACAGTTAAAAAGTCACATTGAGGTTCCCTTGAAAATCCAGGTTGTTATTTTATAATTAGCATAGTATATATACATACAGGACAAGGCTGTCTCAGCAATAGATTTAATTCAGCAGCTAAGCCTTGGCAGTCAGGATACATTTTAAATACTCTAAAGCTGTTTATTTAGTCCCTGTTAATTTTAGCACTGAAGAAGCTGACCATACATTTGTTTCACGGTATTGCTATATCCCCAGCAGGTTCTGCGCTTTCTTGTTGATAAATATATTTGCTGTCAATTAATTTTTAAGTGGGTTTTTTTTTTTTTTTGAGATCAATGAATAAATCAGAAATAATATCTTCAGTCAGTTCAGTATAGGTATCAAAAATTAAACTACTATCTCTTAGGGCTTCTGACAAAAATACGGTGGTGCAAAACTATTTCAAGCTAAACTGTGCCATTTCATGCAGAAGTAGACATATAACTATATCTGTTGGGTTTTTTTTTTTCCCAGATAAACTATTGTTTAATGGAATTCTCTTTCTCTTACTTAAACAACCACAGAGCAATCAGGATATGCAGTGAGAAAAAAATAATACTGTTAATATTTTAAACACTTTACAGACTATAACTTAAAAATGACATTTAAGCATTAATTTTCTGAGAAAACATAGAAAATATTAACTTCTCAAAAAAATAATAATTGCACTAGCAAGATATTAAAAGAAACATAAACAAATCAGAGGAAACTGAGATTACAGATTTGATGCAGTTTTTTTAGAACCCCAGCTCCATAATTTCACACCTAAAGGTAGAGAGTTACCGCATACAATCAAGTTCCGCTTGTAGTCTGTAGCTATTGTAAATCAATGCTTTCATAACAGTCATGTATCCTACTGTCCTTTAACCTCACAGGCTAGCCAGTTCAATATTGCAGTCGAGAGATGTTCAGCTGGCCCAAGAGCTGGTTAAGCTATGGACCAGCTACGATGAATGAAAAATTTTGGAGGGTGTATGCCCTCCTCATTCAAAGTCTGTTAGATTACTACAAGGTGGCATTGGTAGATGAAGCTCAAAATTGTTAAGCACCTGCTTATCTGGTGTTAAAATATGGACAAAGGAAACCAAGGTGAATGGGACTACAAAATCAGATAAAGGAGAGAAAGAACCTGCTCATATAAACACCTTGAAGCAGCATACTGGAAAGCAGTATTCAGGAAGGTAATGCAGTTAGAGAAAGGATTGCCTAAGCAACGATGAGGTCAATAAGAAAGCAATTGAAAGACTTGAATGCCAATGTGGGAAGTTTGGAGAGATAAGAACTCTTGGTGCAAAATGTAAAAAATGCTATCAAAGGGACAGGTGAATCCATGGAGAGGAGCTCTATATACTGGAATCAAAGATGTGTGGTGGCCAGGAAAAATAGGAATAAAGGTTACACAGGTAGGACAGCATTTTAGGATAATTGAGTGCTTTTGGTTTTTTTAGCAAAAAAAAAAAAAAAAAATGGTAGCATAGATAAAACTGGATTGGTTTAGGACAAAATCTCTCTGAGGTAGAATGGCCTGTGGTAGGGACCTATTCTTGGTGTCCACATTTGGTTATAGATATAGATGAAGAACTTTGTCAAAAATACTCCTATAAGACAGAAAAGGTAACGTGAATTATGTCATACTGAGAATGCATAACTAAAACAAATTAATTTGGAGTGGATACCCCTGATGTGAAAATGCCATGATGGAATACATCAAATTCTGCTCTCCTCTTCCTTTTTTATCATCATAATGGCTGGCTCAAACTTTGGGAAAGAGTCTAGACTAATTCACATTTCTCTCTGAGAAAATTAAAGCATAGACTTTTGACAGCAAATTAACATGCATCAGTGATTTTTGAAAATTTTGTTAAGATAAATTAAATATTGTGAAGTGTTGGAAGAGTAATTTTGAAGTAAAAAAAATCACAGCATGTTTGGTACCAAAGCAATAAAACATCTTTTTAAATGGTAGAAAAATAACTGTTACTTAGAGAGGTGGACTCAGTTGCTTTGCAAAAGTTTATATATCCTACATCATCTATTCATAAAATACTTATAAATATTAAAAGATGCATACAATATTTTTCAGAAGCTTGTTTTAATAATTGTGTAGCTTAACTGTTATTGTTTGAACATGAAACTGTGGGTTTCAAGGATAGTTTAGCTTACCTTTTATTTCTTTTCTAGACAAGCCCAAGAGCTTAGTCTAATATTTGATTTTTATTTCCTTTGCATACAATATTCACATATATACAGCATGTTTCTGCATGGAAACCAGGGATACTGGTGTTTACATTAGTGTGAGTATATGCATATGAGAGTAACAAAGGCAGAAAATTGCCTGGGTAATTTCCAAGTGAGACAAGCTGAGACATTTCTTTAATATATTTAATTATTTTTCTTAAATTATAGAATCATAGAATCAATCATATAACCATTAAGGTTGGAAAAGATCTCTAAGATCCTCAAGTCCAATCATCAACCCAACACCACCATGCCTCCTAAACCACGTCCTGAAGTGCCACATCTAGACATTTTTTGAACTCCTCCAGGGATGGTGACTCCACCACTTCTATGGGCAGCCTGTTCCAGGGCCTGACCACTCTTTCAGTAAAGAAATTTTTCCTAATAACCAATCTAAATGTCCTCTGACGCGACTTGTGGTGTGACTTCTTCTCATCCTATTGCTAGTAACTTGGGAGAAGAGACCAATACCCACCTCACTACAACCTCCCTTTGGCTGGTTGTAGAAAAAGATAATGTCTCCCCTCAGCCTCCTCTTCTCCAGGCTAAACAGCCCCAGTTCCCTCAACCTCTCCTCATAAGACCTGCTCTCCAGACCCTTCACCAGCTTCATTGCCCTTCTCTGGACACACTCCAGCAACTCAATGTGCTTCTTGTACTGAGGGGCCCAAAACTGAACACAGTATTGGAGGTGCGGCCTCACCGGTGCCGAGTACAGGGTCATGATTACTTCCCTCCTCCTGCTGGCCACACTATTCCTGACACAAGCCAGGATGCTGTTGGCCTTGGCCATCTGGGCACACTGCTGGCTCATGTTCAGCCGGCTGTCGACCAGCATCCCCAAGTCCTTTTCCTCTGGGCAGCTTTCCAGCCACTATCATGAAAACGTTATGTTTGACATTGCTAGGTGGAGACACCTGAAGTAGTTCTGGAAGAGGAAGTGAATAAGTTTGCTCAATATCATGCTACATTTGGTCTACCTGCCTAACCAAAAAGGGTAGAGTACGTTACCCCAGGTAAGGTACACCGATGCTGGCACCCAAGCACCTGCATGGTGACAAACATGTTTCCTGCAGAAAGGTGTATTTCCCTGTTTGCGTGCTTTCCATAGTCAGGACTCTTACGGTGGGAGTTTTACTATCTTTGAAAAGGAGATATAGAAACAGAGAGATTAAAAAAATCCAGTATCTAGACCAGCCCCTTGGCCCAAACTCAGATCATCTATTCCCAAGTCTTTAGTGACAGGTGTTTGTCAAGAGTCTTCTTGAAAGCCTGCAATGAGGGAGACTTCACAGCGTCCCCAGGCAATCTATTACTTGTTGCAAACCACCTGAAAACAAGCTCAAAGGTACAGAACGTAAATTAAAATCTGCTTACAAACATCAAACAGCTACTTTGGGGAAATCACAATCTGCTTTAATACTTGGAGAACACTGTTTATCTTATTAATGAAATCTATAAGTATTGTATATATAATTATATAAAGCAGTAATATGCTAAGTACAATTAACTGGTATTACAGATTACTTAACAATCAGTCCTAGTCTTGGGCTGTTTATTGTATCTGGTCTACAAACACCAAAACACTATCTTTGTCCTTGGGAAGTTGTAGTCAATGCATAAAAGAGGTGGCAGCCCATGGGCAGGCCAATCAAAAAGTACAAGACAGCCCTGGTGTGCGGGTAGGCAGGCATTTAGTATTTCAAACTGTTATGTAGTTTTTGTAAGCTTTTAACGGAATCATGGAACTGAAGGAAGAAAGAGAGAAAACTTTGCACTTAGTTGTAGATAACTCCTGAAGGTACGAGAAACATCACAGAAAAAGCAGAAAAACTGTTTTAATGTGAAGCCAGTAATATAGGAGGTTGATGGCATGGACTAGTCAAGAGCCAGGCAAGTGACTTTTCTGAAATGAATGGGAGATTATTTAAGAAATGATAGGACAATAGTAAGAAAATGGGGATAGGCTGTGAGCAGCTTAGAAATTGATGGTGAGCAGCTTGTATTTGGTTAGATTAACAGAAAGAGAACCTGGGAGAACTGCTTATAGAAGACTTATAAATGAAGAAGTACTACCAGAAATAAATCTTCTCCTCAATATATTTCTGGAAGATTAGGGGGGAAATAGGGAAGATCACATTTGTCAAGGTTGGGCAGAAGAATACTTTAAGTGATGTAAGTACAAAAAAAGGCTAGATGAAAATTTCACCTGTTTGCTTTGACATAAAGTCCAAGTTTTAGTTATGTTATTCAGGGAAAAAAACAATATTCAAAAGCTAGACATAACTTGTATGTTGGAAACACAAAGGGCTCTGAACTGAGGTTATTACTTGTAGAAGACTGGTATGATGATAATGATTATTTTCTGCAGCGATTAGGAAAATAGGTAAGATGACTTGTGGGAATTAAAATTAAAAGCTCCATTTATCAGCCACATGTTACTAGAGGCAATTGCTTGTAAACCAAAGGAAGACATCTGAGACACAGGATAAGATTTTAGTGTGGGGGGAAAAAAGAAATCGATCTAGACTATGTTTGTAGATCTGTGAGAAAAGCAACTGGAGGAAAAGTTTGTCCTTGCTGATGAGGCTTATAGATGGGAACTACTTAAGGAAGAGAAAGTTTAGCTAGTTTTAGTGTGTGGTATTTTTGTACTTTGCAATGCCAAACTCTTCTGTTGTGACACGCATAATGATACTGCTTATGATCACTATTATGCTCACACATTGCAATTATATAGAAGGAGTGATTAGAAAAGAGAAAACTTTTTGAAGCTTTATCAACCTTTACGCTATGCTGATTTCTAGTTCATCTAAAGGAATATGTTGCTGGCACAAATTGCATTTTCAACTTGTTGCTTCACAAGTACTTTAAAGTATTAAATATTCAGAACTAAAATTAAAAGTATGTTTAGTTGAATGGATTTTGTGATGATATTGGCTTAATATCACTATAACATTGGGCATTTTAATTCCAACTCACAAGAAACTACCAATGAAAGAAACCGTGGTAATATGAAAGGGTGATATTAATAAAGCATTGATCTTGTATTTCTCTGATGCTAGTGAAGCAATTTAGTCAGTACACAGAGGAGAACTCTAAACTATACTGAGGAAGTTCTCACTGGATATTTTCATGGCAAGAAAGTGTGCATGTGAGGGACTAGTTCTGGAGAGGTTTCATTGCACCAGGGAACTCTAAGTCTTCTAAAAGGTCATGAGGACCGTAAGCATTTATTCAATACAAGACCATTATCACAAACCAAACATTTTTACCCCCTGCTGTTTCTCCCATCCAGCAGAGCTGGAATAGACTTCAAAAGATAAAGACCAAAAGATAAAGACAAAATATTTTCAGAGGCCCCAAAGGCTCCAGCCCTCCTGCTGATAGAGATGGATTCTTGACCCCTCAGTTGTTACTTGAGAGATTCTACCCTGATTTCTGATCTGCATATATTTACACACAAAATCACAAACTTGAAGGGTTTTGTGGTTTGTTGAGGTTTTTTTTGGTTTCGATTTTTGTGTTTTGGTTTTCTTTGTTTTAGGTTTGGGTTTGGCGTGTTTTGGGTTTTTTTAACACATTTTAAGCGTGCTTATGGTCAGTTAAACTTCCTTTATTTTAACAGAAAATGGGCTATTTCAATTTAATTGCTTTAATCTCTTTGTAGAATTATTTGCAAGTCTGTAATTCTAGCATTGCTTGCAGCTTGGAGAAACTGTGCACTGATAAACTGTTTTGATCCCTGCATAAAACAGAAGTAGTTAATCCTCAGTAGTCTAAGTGAGAAATTTTCTCAAAAATCTTACAAAATGACCTATAAAATTTAGGCTTTATGTAGGATAACTACCTGAGCAGTTGCCTGTTGAAATGCCAACACCTTTATATCACGAAACAGAGCATAACTGTGTCCTCACCCTTCCATATTTCATGAGGTTACTGCCATGACCTGTAAAGTCAATGTAGAGGTAGTACACAGAGTTTGTTCCTACTCTGTGTATAGGCTCTTAGTGGAACAGGGCCTTCATAAAAGGAGTACTTTGAGGAATTTAATTGAGTTTAATTAGGCTTGATAAACTTTTACAAAGAAGTTTTTTGCAGCAGGACCCTTACAGCGATATCTTGGTGAAACCTGTAGTCATTTTAGCTCCAAGATAAATAAGCCTCAATGATTTTACTATGTAAACAAATTCGGCATATTTTTTTCAAAGCACAACTCTCACCACTTGGTCTTCACTTTGTACAATAGGTTGAAAGAGTGCATATAAACACTGTGCAATCCATATCATCTCCTGAGTTGTTTAATGAATTGCATGGTCAGCAGTTCCAAGATCCCACTTTGTGCATAATTAACATCAGTAGAGGTTAATTACAGCTACCCATAAAGTTTCATTAAAATCAAGCAGAGAGCAAAACTAATCTGAACTTTTTAATTATTAAAAAATTATATTATATAGTCAATGTGATAATCACTGTACAATAGAGTTTATACCTTTCCTAAAACACACTTTGAAACTTCTGATATATTTTACAAGTATTGTGTGCAGCGAATTTCCTAAAATATGTTGTTAAATCAGGTAGATAGACTGTAAATAATTATAATTACTAATAGGAACACAAGCAGCTGCAGAAATGATGCAAAGACACAGGTCAATGCTGAACCTTGATCATCTGAAAAGAAAATTTATCAAAACTTGGTTGTGATGATGCAGGGGATTTCACTTCATGATTACCTTTCTCCAAGGTGTAGTTCCAATGTTTTATCTATTAACCATCTTCTTCCTGCATTCTTCATCCAAAGCTAGAAGAGTTCAAGATCTTAGTATTTTTCTCTATGTCACAAAACTTGGCTATAAATTTTCTGGCAAATGGAAAAATTAGATAATGCTGTGTTCTTTTTTAAATCCTCTTGAAACACTCGGTACATGAAGCAGGTAAATGTTACTCTGGTAACCCATTAAAGTACCTTCAAACTGAATTTAACAGTTTATCTCTTCACAGAGAATGAAAACAAGAGAGAAAAAAGACGAGAGAAAAAAATGAGAGGAAAGAATTCTTCTTGCAAGTGCTTGAAAGCTGATAAGACTAGACTGGCTTCTCAGTGCACATAATTTTTACATGGTTTTAATTGTAAATCTTAAATCAGTCTGTAAAATTACCTGACTTATCTAGATTCAGTCATGTAAGGTACTATGATAAGGATTTATCACCAAAGGAGTAATTCTGTCTTCCTATAGAAACACTAAGTCTTATTCTTCACCATAAAGTACAGTTACAACAACTCCAGAATCATAGAATCATAGAATGCCCTGAGTTGGAAGGGACCCGCAAGGACCATCGAGTCCAACTCCTGCCCTGCATAGGATAGGAGCCCAGGCCCAAAATTCAAACCATGTGTCTGACAGTGTTGTCCAAGTGCTTCTTGAATGTCGCCAGGCTTGGTGCCGTGACTGCCTCCCTGGGGAGCCTGTTCCAGTGCTCCGCCACCCTCTGGGTGAAAAGCCTTCTCCTAATATCCAACCTAAACCTTGCCTGACACATCTTCCTGCCATTCCCTCGGGTCCTATCATTGGTCACCAGAGAGAAGAGATCAGTGCCTGCCCCTCCTCCTCCCCTTGTGAGGAAGCTGTAGACCACGATGAGGTCTGCCCTCAGTCTTCTCTTCTCCAGGCTGAACAAACCAAGTGACTTTAGCCTGGTCCTCATATGGCTTCCCCTCTAAACCCTTCACCAATTTGTGGCCCTCCTCTGGACACTTAGGTTTGTATCCTTAATACTCTGTACCCTAGTCCCTGGAACATACAGTGTAAGCTGAAGCTTGCAGGAGCAGCAGGGAATAATCTTCTTATATTAAAAAGGTGACAGCATTATAGTGCTGTAAGATCCTTCCTATGGCCCTTCCAATTTGCCATTGTATCTGTCACAGCCAGTAATTTCAAATACTATATTTTTAGAATGTTACTGGTTACAGAGAAATTTATTTTGAAATTCTTCGAGAAAAAGGGGGACAACTTCAGATGTGTTCAGTCAGATACCCAACTCAAACATATTTATGCGTATCTGTGAATTTTGGCTTCTGAAGTAATTTAAGTAGAGAACAAAAAACTTAAGAAATTTCTTTGTGAAACACTGAAACAGATTGCTTTGCAACATGCTGAAGTAGATATACAAAATATGAACATTCAATCAACATCTACATAGGTCTTATTAAACAGTACATAAATCACACATATTTAATAGCAGTGTATGGCTCCATGGCTGCTGGAGGGAACGTGCCATACCCTTATATTATCCACATCTGCTAAAACTTTTGAGAAATTAGAGCACATTGGAAGGACATTAAAGAAATGACCCATAGAATTCCTAAAGAAACACTACTGATTGATTCATCTGTGTCTATTACATCTTTGATATACCTAGTTTACAGTAGGAAAAGCTTTCTAAGGATGCAGAGCTTTCTTTTGCTGACAATGAGATTTACTGCAAAATAATCCACATGCTTCTGCAAAAAAGGGTTTGCATATTTCAGTACTTTAAAAACTATGGTTAATGGCATGCATCACAATTACTTCCCCATCTGGACTGATTTCTCAACTTTTTTGTGAAGATGCTGGTGAACAAAAAGGCTAAATATTTTCTTCCCCTAATAAAGGCCAATACCTGCCCCAAGCCTGAGCAAGATTGTTTGGCATGGGTATTGCCAAGAGAGCCAGGGAATGCTACTGGCCCTAGCTTTCTGGCTACTTCTTGTTTATTTAAAAGGTCTGCATTTATCCTCCCATACAAATGCTGTATAAGAGAATTACAAGTCATTATTCCATATTTTTTTCCAGTTCTTGCATTCCACAGGAGGAATAGGTTAGACTGGCATGCAGATCCCAGGGAAGACAACTCAAGTCTGTGTAGAGCTGGAAGAAGTTAAACTTTTATGCTGAAGAGGTCTTTCTGATGGTTGGACAAAACATAACTTTTCACAGGAAAATATTGGTTTATGTGCTAACAAAATCTTGAAAAAAGAGTCTTAAACTAATCTCAAAGTTAATGAAATATTTTTATTCATGCCTTTTATAGATGGAGGATAAGCAGGATGTTTAATAATTAACAACAACAACAAAAAAAAGACAGAATTTTTTTCCTCTACAGAGGAAAAGTGGAACAGGAGAACATTATGGAATCTCACTTCTTCCATGGTGGGAAACATAATGGGCTCCTTGTTCTCCAGTCAACATCTTTTACTCTTATTTGAGCTTATTTGCAGGGAAGAGCAGATTTATCCCATGGCATTTGGAGTTTAACATGTAATTAACTTTCAAAATTGCCACATTGTATAGGGCACAGAAGCAACTAACAAAACTGTTAACAGTTGCTGAGAAAATTCATTTTGTAAGTGAGGCATACTCCTACTTCTTTTTTGTCCCATCAGGATAAAGTAAGCTTAGTTTTGCAATGTACTATTTGTTATTTTGGTTTCTATATTTTATTTATTAGTTGTAGGTTACATTCATATGGCAGGTCTATTTCCCCATCCTTTTGCTTACTATATTCCTTCCTTAGAAAATATTACAAAACCTTATTTCAAAGAACAACTTTCCACTGTAAGAATGATGCTTCTCGCTGTCACTCATGCTCTTGGATTCAGTTATCACTCAGTAATAAAAAATTAAACTAGTAAAAAGTAAAACAAAGGAACAATAAAAACCCATACTCCAAAGAAAGTTTTGACAGCAAAAGGTAAAAGAAGTCGTAGAGCTCCATGACATTTGCTGGGGACTTTAATATTGCTTTTGGCTAAATGGAAGGCGTCCAGATAACGAGGTGAATAGAGGCAACCTAGAGTAAATTAGGGAAGATTAGGTAAGAATAATTTCTAATAAAAATCAAAAAAAGGAACTGTGGCACTGATTCTTTTTGCAGGGAAATGGAGAACTGTGTATATTTTTAAAATAAAGAAAAAGAATTAATCTGTCAAATTGTTCAAACAGTCTTAACTTTAAGTCCAAATTTAAATTGTGTTGTGCAAGGTATTCAAGCACTGAAACAGAGCACGTTGTGGTTATAGGCATGGACAGTCCCTGTCCTTTCAATGGGTCTTAAAGGCATGCTTGGCTTAGACATCTGCTTGGCTTAGGGCACTAATGAGTTAGTTAAGCAATTCGTGGTGGATGCAGTTCAGAAAAGGATAAAAGCAGGTATTAAACCTTAACTCATTTTTAAATGTTTTAAAGAAATTAAGGTCAAATACAGAGCTTAAAATCTTCAGTAGCAACCCACAGGAAATGCAAGGTCAGCCAGTTAAGTATGTGGATATGCCCACATTTCCTTTTGAGGGTCACCCCAGATACCAGTAGCCCAGAGTTTGAAGAGGCAACTCCTGCCAAGGCTGTTGCAGGTACAGCTGGGGATGTGCCTGCCAGGACAGCCCAAACCCATTTGCTCAGGTAGGCTGCTCAGCGAAGCAAGCATTTAGATGGAGAAGAAGTAGAGCATGGAGCATGTCACACTCCCTAGAGCACTGGAGGCACATTCACAAAGGCAGATTCACAGTAAACCAGATGGACACATGTTATAGATGATATGGCATGGGAAGTCATGCTCAGCTATCACCAGTTGCTAACTTACCGCATTCTGGGGTAAGGAGATAGCTAGGACCTGATTTTAGCATCTCTAGCAACTGATATATATTTCTTTCTTTCTCTCTCACTTCCCCATTCATGCAGCTTTTACTGTTTTCTATTACATATTTTTTTATAACATTGTATTTTTAAAAAACAGTTTTCTCTTACCAAACACACACACAAACACAAAAGGCAAACCCTATGGGCACTGTGGTAATAAAATTAAAATTAATCTAAATAGAACTTAATTCTCTGGAATCAGTTTTGTTCCACTGCATTTAGCAGTGAAATAAAAGAAGCCATGCTTTATAATAAAAAAGGAGATCTAATGGAAATTGAAAAACAACCTAAATTTCCATCAAAAGGGAGGCAAACCAGTTTCAGATGCAAAAATGTACATGTTATAGTTATCATTAAATAGCAAACATTTAATAGGATGGTTTGTGGAATGACCGAAGTAATTTGGGATAGAAATAATACACAGAAAACATGCATGACCTGCCACAAAGTAGGTGATAATATTCTTTTTGATGCTTATCAGAATGTAACTGTCTCTAAATGAGTAATACTTTGTTTAAAATATAGTGTGATGGATCATGAAATTAGGAAAAAGTTAACATATACAACTAAAAACTTTTGAAATTTTATAAGTGTGTTTGGTAAACAAAAGTCACTTCCAGAATTACAGAATGCACCTGGGATGTGAACCTGAAGGAATGAAAACACCACAGATTATATATGTGAAATGACAGGAAAGTCATAGAAATGGATATGAGCTGTTTTAACACTTGAGTCATTTGGGACTTCTCAACAATTCATTCCACCTATGTTTCAGGGGCTCTGCCAAAATGCTTTTCATTCTTCCATCTGATTACAAGTACAGGCAGCTGTATTTTGGTGCATGCTCTGAATAGATGTATTAGATACAGCTAGCAAATCTCTGGGTAATGGGGGCGGGGGAAGACATGAGGTTTTCGGAAAGAAAAGGGGAAGCTATATTGAAAAACAGTTGCCAAAAACCTTAGTGTCAGGGTTGTCACCCGGGGTGAACATGTGGCTGCAGAAATGCATGGGTTTTCCCATGGCACAGTGACAGGACCCCATCTGGAGGGAGTGCAGGACCTCAGTCCCCAGAGAATAAATTTTACGAGGAGGACTGGAAGTGGTTCATTTCAGTTTAAACTGTGTTAACTTTCTTTTCCCATCATAATGATATTGTTTGCTGCTTCACCTCTCCTCTGTCCTAGTTAAATTGGTAAGAAACCCTCCCTGCTGAAAGAATCACGAGACAACCAAATTTTGTGAAGTACAATAACGAGCATGACCTTAAACCCTTAAAATTGTTTCTACGTAGCTCATTAAAAATATTTCTCTTCTTTCACATGTATTTTTCATGTTTTTGTACAACCATTTGTGTTTTCCAGTGATATAGCACTACCTGCCCACTGTAGGTGTTTTAAGCCTGATACAAAACTACTGATACTGGGAGAAACATTCCACTTGGATCCATGGAGTTTTGGATCTGGTTCTTTTTCCTGTTTACCATTTTTCTATTAAAAAAAAAAAATTAGTACTTTACCCCTCTTGAAAACAATATTGACCTTTCTTTGGCTTTTCATCCAAAACATTGTTCCTTTATGAAGTCATGTCAGAGGAAGAGATATTAATTTTCCTGAAGCGTGTGCAGCACACATTTTGCAGAGGAGCCTGACTGTGTAGAGGAAGAAGCCTTCAGTTTTAGATAAACAGTAACATATTCCAGCAGGATGATTTAAAAGACAATTGTCATAATTTTTCACTTCTTTTTGCTGACAGCCACAGTGGTCTAGCCCATTACTGGACTATGATGTTTGCCAGCTCCCATTCACACGATTCACAAGAACAGAAATTCTTTGTATTTAGCTGCATAAAAAGGAAATGTTAATTTCTAGTTTCAGAGCTGCTCCCCCCCACCCCCAAATTTTCTACATGCCCTCCAGAGTAGGAGCCAAGTGACCTATGAACTTCTTATCCCTCAGAATTAAGCTTTTAGGATTCAGCAAAATAAACCTTATGACAAAAATTAGGAAACAGCGAGGCTGTATAGCTCTTTTCTGTGCCTCTTAACAGCCCCACAGGAGGTCACTGAGATCATACCCTACCGCTTCAGCATCATCTCCCTTCATTTACATTTTATCTAATTTTCTCGTCTGTCTTGGTACTTATCGCCATAATTGCTTTGCAATGAGTTTTGACAACTACTGTGAAGGCGGGGAATATGGGCAGGAGAGTAGCTGCTACAGACCTAAAATCTCAAAGGCTGCCACCGTGAAATATTGTGCGAAATGAGAGTGGGAACCCTCAGGTTTGCAGCAGAGAACCCCAAGGTAGCAGGTGGTTTCTCTATCAGCAATTTTTTTGGTTTTGCCCTGGGTTTCTGGATGTGCTTTTTTGTCATCCCACATTATTTATATCCATCCAGTTTAATGAACAGTACAGAGCTGGAGTTCAGATTTGCGTGCTGGAAAAAGTTAAGGTGTGTGGTCTGTGACGTCTTCCTGGGGAAACAGCAGAATTAAGTAAATGAAAAGTGATGCAAGCCTTTTAATAGCATTTAATTAGTAATTGGATGCTTTAAGAGTAAACAACTGTTAAATAATATTGATGAAAGGTATGTCAAAAGATTAATACATTGTCTGGTAAGCAACTGTGTGGGCAAATATTTCAATTGCTCCAGTCTAGCCAGACACACTGTGTCTGAGTAATTCCTGAACCTGGTCTTTCAAATTGAGCTGGGCTGGTTTCCAGACAAAAGCAAATCTATCCTCTGGGTTGTGTGGCTAAAGACCTCAGTGCAGAGCTATGATTGTTGTTCCTTCTGTGATTTCCCATTCTTTCAAATCCTGACATTTTATGTTACAACACTGTTTTTGTTGCTGTTGCTTTAATCCCCTAGATACTGCTAGATTTAGAAAGCAGGAGAATAACTAAACTAACACACAAGGGTTTGCTTCATCGTTACAGATTAGGATTCCAGTTCTCCAAAGCTTCATATATGTGGGATAAATCTTTACAGGACTAATTCAGGAGTTGCCCTTCAAATATTTGCAGGACTTAGTCACAGATAAAGTTTCTGTTTAACTGAAATTTTCTTAGTCTGCTGGTAAAATGAAATTGTTGCAATGATCTGTGCATTTAACGGAGATTAAAAAAAGGTGAAAGCATTCCATAACAACCCTTTTAATTCCAACTTTTGTTACAGACATTGTCATACTACCACACACATGGTCTTAGCTGCATGCCCAAAGAGAAGTCCTGCTAGTTCAAACTCAGTGGAACCAAAAATATCTAACAGGAATACTTAAGTAGACTTGATCATATATTCTCTATGTAAAAGATACATCCCCAAAGCTAGAAAGATTTTCATGATGATCATATAAATATGTTCAGTGTAGTTTTATTTAAAGACCTCACACTCATGCTTAAAATTATAGCATCTTTGCAGTATTAAGACCAAACCTTTTTCTTCTCAAGGTTACTAACTACAAATAAATACAATAACATAACTCCTGAACCTCAATTTTTACTTTTTATACACAGGGAAGGTCAAATATGAGTATTGTTCACCTAATGATACCGGAAAGCTGAAGAAGCTGTGCTTTTATATTTGTCATTGTTACATACAAATCTATTTCAAAAATCTGATGTTGTAAGACATAAAATAGTGAGAATGCGATAGCACCCAAATAGTTTTTTCACCTAAACCACATGATATTATTTGAGTAATCCCACATAACTATCCATTACAATTTAAAAATACTTAATTTGTTGGTAGTACTTTTTTGGCAGATTTTTTTTTAAATGTAATGCAAATGTCAATACACTCAAATTCTCTGTAACTAGTAATTTTAGTATGTCTTTTTCATGACAAAACTAACAGAACTAGCAAATAAGAACATAAGAATAAAAACATGTTTAGTCCAGATTTTTGAAGACATGTATCCTTCAAAAGCTTTGCAAGACCTGAGTGGCTTAGGTTTCACTGTTAGAAGTGACTTAGCTCTTTAGGGGTCTGCATGCCACAGGCTTTCAGGAAGAGCTAATATACATCCAAAAGGTACATGATATTCTAACATTTCCTTTATCAGAGAGCTGTAACTCTTTACATTGTAGTAACATGCCAGTAAGACTGCGTCCAGCTGGGATGCAAAATAATCTTTTCTTCTCTTTACTTCCAAGATTGAAATTAATCCCTGCATTAGATACTGACAGAATTTATTTTGGGGATTAAATTTGCTCAAAGCCTTTGTTCATGGGAAATGCAGCATGTGATACAGAGATGACTCTAAGCATTATCATAAGCTAATAAAAAGACAGAGATAATAAGGACCAAATCAGTAGAAACCAAATTTCAAAGGTAAAATTTCCTCTGCCTGCAAATTTTCTTTCCTTTTCTCTCCCCTTTTCCCTTGTACCCTTTCTGCTCTGCTTTTGGATTCAAACTCATTTCTTCACTATGTTATTTTATGGAGTCAATGAAAACCTGATAACCCCCCTTTGTTAAGGAGGCAGAAGAACTAATTGCTTTTTGTTCACTATCTTGGCTGATGGGTGAGAAGCTAAAACCCAATTTATCCAGTAATTGCTACGTTCATGAAAAACAGCATCAAAGCCTTGATGCGTTTTACTGTTGTCTCTTGGGAAGGCTCATGTCTAATTCTTATGCTGATATGGCTCATAATATAGTCCTCTGACTCTTCTATTTGCTCTTGCAATTACAAGGTTTCTTATTCCATTGTGCATATTCCTCTGAACTAAGATTAGCTTAACTGAGCTTCCTTTGAAAACTTGCCTACCCATCAAATGCATCAGGCCTAATGCATTCTGTAGCCACGCAAAATCAATGAACAGCACAATTTTCTGCTTCCTGCAATGATCAATAGGATTCACATAATGGGTGGAAAATTTTTAATCATGACAGCCCAGCATCTAGCGAGCATAAATCTTCCCTGCATTATAACCTCTCCATTTCCCACTAGGGCAAATTTGCAGGTATTGAATAATATTTATGTAGCAGATACATTACGAAAAGCAATACAATTAGAACTTCACACTTCAGTGATGATAGGTTGAGATCCCAGAGGCCTGTTTCCTAGACAATGTACTGGCTTCCATATTCCAAATGCAAAATCCTTTTCTCCTGAAACTATGATTTTTGCTGAAACTATACTTCCTGGGATCGGATCTGACATAATTCAGGAAAAGGTGAATTCTGGTGGACCGTAGCTAAGAATAAGTACATTTCAGTGAGAAAATCATCTGCCACCATATGAGCAATTCCTGTCTCTGACAGAGCTCGCTTTTCCACTGCTGTCCTGGCTCAGCTCATAGAGATGCAATAATCTCTCCCTGAACCCTTCCTCCTCTGAAAATGTGAACGGAAGAGGAGAAGCAACAGGCACTGCCCTCATTGACAGTGTGACCTGAGGCACATTCGCCTTTTACAGGCTGCAGTCAGTTACCACAAGTATTTGAGAGAGAGAAAGGGGCAACTCTCTTTTTATTCATTTAATGAGAGCTTAAAAATAAAGACAGAATTGTAATATTAAAGATTCAAGATTTTTTCTAATTGTGCACCTTTAAAATTACTTCCTCTTTTCACTTATAAAATAACAGAAAAAGGAAATGATTCTCAGTTAATTAAAAGTTTATCTATAAAAGTTAATAGAGCAACCATTGAATGAACATTCTTTTCATTGCATGCAAGTTTTCTATGTCTGATGACTATGGGCAAGATTTTGAAGAATAAATTGGGGGTTTGATGCCTCTATTTTGAAAGGGTATTTTAAATGGTAGTTTTAAACTTGGAGTACTTGCCTAATTTGTTAAAATCTAGTATGGTATTCAATGCTTAAAAAGTTACTCTAAATAGTGGAACACTAAGAGCACCACCTTATTCTGAATCCATAATCACTGTGGAAAACATGATTGAATGTTTGAACTGGAGTTATGCAAAGGTTGCAGTCCTTCTGTAGAGTCCTTCTCCCACTTCCTTTGGGCTTGGATCAAGTGCTTAAAGGAAGGGTGAGCTTCCTGAAAATGAGTGCAGGACACAGTTGCCAGGTCAAACTGAGTGTCATTTTGCTTTTTCACTTTTTTTTTTGTTTCTTTGTTTGTTTCAGTTTGGTTTTTTACTGAAAGCAGACCATGCCTTCAATGTGTCGTTGGGGAAATTAGCAAGATTGAGACACTCAATTTTCCCCCCCAACTCTAAAGGATACCAGATTAGTACTGCAAAATGAAATTCAAGAGTAATATAAAAATCCAGATGCACTGTATTATTATTACTCAGTGAATTTTAATCAAAAGAAACTTGAGCACCTTAAAATGTAATTAGTCATTAAAATGATAAATTTGTAGGTTTGACCAGTATCCATCTTTGCAAAACACATCTTTTCAATTAGAAGTACTAAAAGTATTTCTGGAAACATTTGCTTCTAATTTATTTTTCTTTTATATTTTTCATATGACTGGGAATATATACTTGTGTTATTTGGGCTTTTTAAAAATATTCTTAGCTCTGAGGGAGTTCTGCTGACCAAGTAGATTCTAGAAAGTATTGGAGAAAGCCTAGCTTTCTCATTATAATCAGGGTTATATATATTTATATAATCCAATCCCTTAAGTTATTTTAATGTTCTTGCTGTTCTCACAGACATACACGTAACACAGCATCATATCATATATGGCAAACCTTTGTGGAGAAACAACCACTCTCTGACAAACCCTGACAAGTGCTTTTGTAGTGTTTAGCTTATTATATTTTGTGTAAGAAACAGGAAAGGATTTGGCATAAGAAATTCACCAGGAATATCAAGTTTGAATATTGGTACAAACATTGTCATTGTCCAAAAATTGTATGTAGAGTAGTGTGCGTTTCTTTAATTTAGTGTTTTCTCAGGAAATGTACAAAGAAAACATTCTCTGACAAAGTACAAAGGAAGACTTAGGTGCCTAGAAAAAGTTTAAGTTTGAATAGCAGGCCTACCCCTATATTAAGGTATACCAGGGCCTTTTACTGGTCTTTGAGTCTACAAATCTCAGGGACTGGTCTTAACTGGGGAAGAGAGGAAGGTCTGTGGTGCAAAGGCTTAAAGGCATGAAACAGCAGCTGAACTTCTGCAAGTGCCTGAGACATAACCCACCCCTCTGCCTGGCTACGTAGCTCATGGACTCCTCCGCCAAATGAGAGCAAGCAAATTACATGTTACAGACTACAGTTACATAAATCTTTATACTCATGTTCTAGGAATGGATTTAATTTTCATCATCTGTCATTATGTTAAAATCACAATGCTATACATGGTTTAGTGCTGAGCCTTTTTTTTTTGTCCTTGCCAGACTGTCATAATACCCTCTTTATGACTCCTTACGCTCAGTGAATCAGAATAATGATTCACCATGCCTTTGATCTCAGTTCAGAGCAGGTTTCACTGGGTATGAACAGAAGTGCTAGCCAAATGTGAACCACTGAAAATTTAGACTGGTAAGTAATATTCAAAGAATTCAAAGCATTGTGTCACTGCTCAAGTCTGACACTTGCTTCTGTAATAAGAATGAAAACCTTGAAGGGGACAGCACACTTTTAGACCGTTCTTACAATAATCACTAAAACACAACTGGGAAAAGCCAAGGGTATGTGATAAGCACTACATTATCACACTATCACAACCATAAATGTCTACATATTTGCAGAGGTTTAGAAAGAAAGAAGAGTCTCTTCTTCTCCCTAATTTCTGCAAGAATTTTCTAAAGAAGAAAGTATTAACTTACAACTTGCAGTGAAGACACATGAATGTAATCACTCAATACAGATACAGGATTAGAGCATGAACCCATCAAGTATCTACAGAGAGCATAAGGCTTTTTCCTTATTTTTTAACATTAATATGTGGGGAAAAAGCGACAGAAAGTCAGTGAATATTTAGTCATCGGTTCTGCTGTTACTTCTCAATCTCTCAGCTGGAATATGGTATGAGAAATGAAAAGCTTCAGAGCCTCTTTAATCAGAACATTGAATCCACCCCAGTCTTTCCTGTAGGTAACTGTACTTCCTGGCCAATAATCTGTATTTGAAACTGATAATTTAGTGCTAGCTGTTAGTAGATAGTATAGGAAAGAGAACTTGATTAAGCAGTGTCTATGGACTGGTGCAGCTGAGGGTTAAGTGGCCTGTGGAATCCATAAGGAATTAAATATGCAGGTTTTATAAACAATATAATAAAGGAATGTTATATTCCTGTACACTGTGTTGACTGATTGCCAGTGGATATCATTTATGCTATGGTATATCCTTCTTTCTTTACAACATTAGGAAGACGACACATTTTGACTTTTTACACCCAGCCTGCAGGAATCTCTGTGGCCTGATTTAGCCTTAACGTACAGCAAGGTTTCAGGTTGCTAGCATAGTTCTCAAAATTTTTAAAAAAGTAGCACCTGATTTTTCCTCTTTATCTGATCAGGTTTTTTATTTCGATCACTTTATGATACAATATCACAACGAGCTTCTAAGGATCCAAATTAAGAAAGAACCCCAGAAGATATACAGAATAGTAGTTCAGCAGTGTAAGCATACCACTTTTCCCCCAACCCATCATACACACAAGTATCTGGGTAGCACCGTTCAACTCCTCTTCATATAAGACATTCTACACAGACTGCCCTCAGGAAAGAAATTCACCTATTCAAATATTTAAAAACCAAAAAAAAGTCACAGTTTATTACCAAATTAATCTCCAGAATAGAGTTAGAAGCTCATCCAATTCTAACTATGAGAAGTGAAATTATAGCGAAGTTGTCATGTAATGACTTCTTTATACTATCATAGATGAAACTGGTCCCTCACTGGTCATACTCCTCAACAAAATTAGCATCAAGGAGATTACAAAGGTTAAGAAATGTATAAATTACAAGCTTTATTATTAGCTTTAATACAAAAGGTGCAAAATGCCATTTCATTAGCAGACAGCCAGCATTCCCACTCAGCTTAAATCCCAGGATTAAGTGGCCTCCCTCAGGTAGGACACATTGGTTCAAATGTTCTTTATCTGCCTCTCAACTCCAAATGCATTAACACAAGGGACAACATTTACTTGTTACTTGCTAGAAAATGTCTTTAACTTCTACAATTGCTGAATAGCAATGAGTTAAAGTTATCCTTTTTATTAAAAAGAAAAAAACTGTTCAGCAGAAATAAATTTCTGTCAGAGCCCTTGTTTCTCTTTTGAGGTCAGAGAACTAGGCAGCTCCACTCTCAGCAGCTTCCTTCTTTGGTGAACACTGCTTTTTGCCCCCCTCTTATCCCAAGGTTGAGGTAGAGACGCGTCATGCAAAGCTGTGGCTGTGCAACATCACCAGTGGTAAGCAGAGCTGCAGAGAAACAGGCAGCCCTTCATGAATGCTTTTGCACCTCTTCCCTCACATAATTCCTGTAGTAAACCATTGGTTTTAGTCACTCTTCCATTGCCTGTTTGTTTTTCTCCAAAAGCTCCTTTCTCGCAGTCAGGCTAACTTAAAGCATGAGAAATGAACTATCCATGATATTAACAAAAAGAAATACAGCTGACTGCCAGTGTAAAGATCTCCTGACCACACATGCAGATATTTAAGCTAGTGTAGCAGTCAGTCATTTTCTGATGTCATTAAATGACTGACCCTTCTTGATCTTAGAAACTTTACAAATGAGTGACTCTAGATGGGCCCAAGGTGGCAAAATGTAAACATGGATTGACAGTGACAAAAGTTTTCTACAATTTTCAACTAATAAATTATATAAGAATTGGCAAGATTAACACCGTTTAAATTAAAGGTCTTAAATCCTGCCAGTTGTCAATTATTATGCTGTATAGATATGGTGCTAAGTACTAATAGCACTTGGAAAGTTATATGTCCCTTGTAACAATGTCTAATTTCAACTGCACATCCTGTTACTATTTAGCTCACTAAATTATTCATGCATGCATGCACAAATACATAGACACAGACATATATATAGTTGCCTGGGCTACATCATCTTAAAAATGATACGTGCCTGTCTTCTTCCTGTTCAATTTGCTGTGTAAGTTTTATACTGCACTAGTTTCCTCTTAACATCAAGAAAAAAATAATTCAACATTATATTTAAAAAAGTTAGAATACTATGTTAAAATATATTGCTGGCATCATATCTTGTCTCCATGCTCAGTGTAATCAAAATGTTTTACCCTCTTTTATGTTGCACATTAATTGAGGTTCCATCAGAGCGGGGGAGCCACAGTCTAGACAATATAAAACACCACATAGAAATGACAGTGCCTGCTGAAAAGACTTTATGTTCTGGTTATCCTTTTAGTCATTATAACTAATTATGTAGGGCCAAATAAGCCTGCAATATTAACTCAGCACTCAGGGGTTCCTAGAAATGGATGCTCCCTGTGATGCTATGGATATTACAAAATGCAGTTCCACAGTTCTGTTGTCAGCAGGGTCATGTGATCTATTAAGTACTGTCAAGTAGAAGAAAGGAAAGGAAAAAAGAAGAGCAAGTCTTTGGTGATACAGCTTGGTTCTCACTGGCACTTTCCACCGTTCTTTCATTTTTATTATAATTTTTTCCCAGGTAATGATATAATCAAGAGTAATCAAGCCACGCTCCATCATTTATCAGCAGTCCTGGTTAACAGGGGAGGTCCCAGATGACTGGAGGCTTGCCAAAGTGATGCCCAACTACAAGAAGGGCCAGAAGGAGGATCTGGGGAATTACAGGCCAGTCAGCCTGACCTCAGTACTGGGTATGATTATGGAGCAGTTCATCTTGAGTGAGCTCACGGGGTAAGTGCAGGACAACCAGGGGATCAGGCCCAGCCAGCACGGGCTCATGAAAGGCAGGTCCTGCCTGACCACCCTGATCTCCTTCTATGACCAGGTGACCCACCTAGTGGATGAGGGAAAGGCTGTGGATGTTGTCTACCTGCACTTTAGCAAGGCCTTTGACACTGTCTCCCACAGCATCCTCCTAGAGAAGCTGGCGGCTCATTGCTTAGACAGGTGTACTCT
>WEKW01015593.1:623-14562 GCA_013389905.1 Sula dactylatra
GCAAAAGAACGAGATCAAGTTTTAGGTCATCGCTTAATAGTAATTTTCTTCACATTTCTGTTATTTCCTCTTCTATTGCTTTGTTTGTGTGCTATAGAAAGTGAATGCCTTTAAAGAATTTACGAGTTTGCTTTGTTTTATTTTGATCTATCATGCTTAGCATTACAAAGTAAGGCTTAAACAATATTGTTGAAAGACTATTATCAAACCTCCTTCCCATATCAGAAATAATTCTAAAGACTGTAATCAACGTCAATGTGAAAGTAACATTTGCCAGGATTTTTTTTATTATCTATATAAAATTCTTTCTAATAGCTCAGGAATAAAAAACAACATTGAAATTCAGTGTATCTTGTTCCTCTTCCTTACTTTTGGAGTGTGACTTCCTAAAACCTCAGAAGCTATCACAAAAGACTTCATTCAGGAAATTTATTTTATTACTCTCTTTAAACAGTTTCTTTAATATTTTTTGTTTAATTTAGTTAATTTTTTGAATAATGTGCTATTAATTTCATTGCAAAAGGCACATTTTCATACATTACCAACTCCATTTAATCAAATTTATTTTTTTAGAGGAAAATTAAGTCTTCAGAAAAGATCACCATAAGGAGTAGAAAACAGAAAATTATATTGATCTTGCATATTAATGTTGTATAGTGGATAACATCAGATGGTAAATATATCTAAAATGTACTGTATCTGTATTAAATTATAGTCAATAAGTCTTTTAGGCACCTGCTTCCCATTGATATAGAGGAGTTAAAATTTCTAAATGCATTTGTGGTTCTAGACTTCAATTTTTAAATGAGAACAAATTGTGTTATTATTTTATTAGGCAAAGCTGAAAATATCACTGAATACATTGTGCAGTCTGTGCAGCCTGCCCTACTTCTGTGATGCAGAAAGCGGCATGTAGTTGTAAATATTTTAAAATAAATATTTATTGTTATATTATTTTTTAATGAGTTACAATACTTTTTTTTATTCCTAGACTATAACAACATGGTGAGATATTTATTACAATGGGATAAATATTTCATTTTTAACATGTGCCTCTTAACTCTGTGGATTTAACCATGATGACGGGAACTCACTAGTCAGACAGAAAAAGTAAATTATCATGAATAGCTCATGGAGATACAGAGGAGGCATAATGTTATAAGACATATGATTAAGGTGAGGAACAAGATTATAATGATATGCAATTGAGAGGGGGAAGTCCCAAGATCAGAGAAACTTTAATAAATATTTAGCAATTCAGCACTGTGATTATTTGAAATGGGTATCTGAATTCTTTGAGAACTATCTATTTCCTACAAAGATCCAAACAATTTTTCTATTAATATTTTCTGCTGAAATTCTGGGGTTTTTTGAGAATGTCAGACCATTCCAATGTTCTGTCAGTCTTAAAAACCTGTATTTCTGAAAACCTTATTGTAGATATTTTCCCAACTAATATGAGGTGCAGTTCTTGTTGACTTATGGAAAATTTGAGTCCATTTCTGTATTCCATGGGTGGAGCTGGAGAACTGAGGGTTCATGACACTGTTGCCCTGTTTGGCTTTAGAATCTCATTCTCTACAGTCTGCTGAAAATGACATAAAACTGAAGTTGTTTGTTATGGAGTAGGTTTCCTAACTACTGCTTAAAACTGTCAAAGTTTCTTCTAATATAGTTTCTTCAAATTTCACTTTAATTACTCTATTAATGTCACCATTTTTCAATAAAGACTTAAAGCTTTCTATATTTGAATTTCTTGGGCATCCTGGCGCACATGACCACAGCTGATGGTACTATGATGAGATGTACAGATTCAAGAGATTGGGACTGTTTTTTACATTTGGATAACTGTACTTGCACAGCAGAGGTTAATGACAGAGTAATGTTATGAAGCCAGCCTTTCCTTTCTTCATGATTATAGATTTATGAGCAATAAAGAGTATATCTAAAGTATTAAAACCTGACAAAGTGAGCTGCCTCAAACAGCAATTGTCAAAGGGAATTATCACATGTGACCTGTAAGTCATGAAAGTCTTTGCGGGACCACATTCTTTTTTTGACAGTACTGAAGTAACCCAATTTCCCTGAAGTCCAGAAGAAAATAATTTGGATTTAAAATTAATTTTTTGAATTATTGATAGCCTTGAAAATGTGATAACTAAATAATAGAAGTTATTCATGCCTGAGCCAAATACATCTTTGCAATGCAGAAAACATTTAAGAATTGGTACATCAAGGTGCCAGAATTGTATCACTATATCTCACCCTTATCATTCGTATTAATAACCAAAACAGCATTAGCTCCTCAAACACAATTAGCACTCATCTAAAGAGCTATATCCATAGTAATAATGAAGGTCAAGCTAAAACAACCATGGGAAATCAATAGGTAACCTGAGATTGAATAGCCATTGCAGACAGTTTGAGAATTAGGGCTACATGCTAAGAACAAAATAAAAATAAGTATGGACATAAAAGATACTTCAAGATAACAGCATTAACAATGGGATCTGTGCAGTGGTGCCGGGCAGGCAGAGGGGCTGTGCCGGTGCTCAGGGAACCAGTGAATGTGCGTGTGTTTGTGAAACTGGAGAGTGTGGTGTGTGTGCTGCACTGGTGACCTGCCTCTGCCAGCCCAAGAGGAGGAGGGGACACGGCTGGCTGTGCCTGTGCCTGGTGTGAGTCCTCAGTGTGGCTGTCTGTGGCTGTCTGTGTAAGTGGCCCTCTTCATGTCCACTGTCTGTGTGTGTGCTTCTGCATCTGCGTATCTGTGTCTGTGTCTCTGGGATACGTGCTCAGCCTTGCTACTGGTTGAACCTGAAAGCAGGAAAGTGGCAGCTGCATCCCTCAAGCTGAGCAGAAACCCCGCTGCACTGGGCAGAGGGAGTCCTGGGCTGAACCTGCTGGAGGAGGTGGCTGTTCTTAAAATCCCTTAACATCCTCATCCTGTCCTTAGTCTGTGTGATGGGTTGGCCTTGGCTGGCTGCCAGTTATCCACCCAGCTGTTCTCTCACTGTCCTTCTACACAGGGCAGGGGTAGAAAATAAGATGAAAAATCTTGTGGGCCAAGATTAAGACAGGTAGATCACTCACAGATTGCCATAACAGGCAAAACAGACTTGACTGAAAAACTGAATATGAGCTGGCAATGTGCGCTGGCAACCCAGAAAGCCAATCACATCCTGGGTTGCGTAAAAAAATTGTGGCCAGCAGGTCGAGGGAGGTGATTCTCCCCCTCTGCTCTGCTCTCCTGAGTCCCCCCTGAAGTACTGTGTTCAGCTCTGGGGCCCCCAGCATAAGAAAGACATTGACCTGCTCAAGCAGGTCCAGAGAAGGGCCACAAAGATGATCAAGGAGCTGGAGCACCTCTCCTGTGAGAACAGGCTGAGAGGGCTGGGGTTGTTTAGCCTAGAGGAGGCTGCAAGGAGACCTTAAAGCAGTCTTCCAGTACTTAAAGAGGGCCTACAGGAAAGATGGGGAGAGACTCCTTATCAGGGAATGTAGTGATAGGATGAGGGGTAATGGTTTTAAACCAAAAGAGCATAGATTAGATATTAGGAAAAAATTCTTCACTGTGAGGGTGGTGAGACACTGGCACAGGATGCCCAGAGAAGCGGTGGATGCTCCATCCCTGGAAGTGTTCAAGGCCAGGTTGGATGGAGCTTTGAGCAACCTGGTCTAGTGAAAGGTGTCCCTGCCTACAGCAGGGGGGTTGGAACTAGATGATCTTTAAGGTCTCTTCCAACCCAAACCATCCTATGATTCTATGATTCTATGATTCTGTGATTCTATGACTTTGGGAAAATTAATTTATTGCCAACAAAAAGAGTAGGATGGTGAGAAACAGAGACAAAATTAAAACAAAAACATCATTCCCCACTCCTTCCCCTTTTCCTGAAGCTCAGCTTTACTCCTTCTACCTCCACCCTGAGCAATACAAGGGTCTTGGGAATGGGGGCTGTGTGATCAGTCCATAACAGCACCTCTCTGCAGCTCCTTCCTCCTCACACTTTTCCCTTGCTCCAGTGTGGGTTCTCCATGGGCTTGAGCTTCCTTCAGGACCTATCCACCAGCTCCAGCATGGGGTCCTCCACTGGTTGCAGTGTGGATGTCTGCTCCATCATAGTCCTTCATGCACTGCAAGGGGACAACCTGCTTCACCATGGTCTTCTCCATTGGCTGCAAGATACTCTCTGCTCTGGCACATGGAGTATCTCCTCCCTTCTCCTTTTTATTCAGATTATTATTATTTTGTTAACTGAACAGATGTTATATTACCACTTGAGTTTCTTGCATGGTGAAAAGGATTGTTATTTATTGTGTATAGAGACTATGTAATGCTTGAAAAGCAACGTTAGAAAATACATCTCCTTCTTACTGACTTTGTGTGTTGAGTTAGAGGTTAAGGATATAGCATTATATTTTCTATCAGGAGCCCACAGTAAAAACAAAATCAGCGCCCAGTGTGTCTGCAAGTTAAGAAGACTTCCGAATGCTTCTTAGGTAAAATATCACTTCTTTCCACTAGCATTCTTTAAATCTGAGGACAAATGACTTATTTATACATTTATACAAGTAAAAATCTAGACAATGCAGAATTTAAATACTAGGAAAAAAAGGCTTCAATGTTTTTTCTCTTGTTAGCCATTTTATTACATCAGATTATTTGAGGTTTGCTCTTGTGCAGAAATAATTCTAAGTGTCACATAAGAGGACATTAACTTTTAAACAATGGTGAAAGGAACCCTGGATCCTAAATAAGTTTTACCTAACTCCAGCTACTTATCTACCCTAGTCTCCTTTCAGTGATGAAAGGTCAGCATCTACTGTGAGGCTATTACAGACCTCAAATGGGTTAATTTGGGTCTGTGAGTTTCTTCTTATAATTTCCTTTATATTAGAAGTACTTTATTTCATTAAAATAGAGAATTAAGCAGCAGAATGTTGGTCAGATAGCACAGAGAAATCACAGAATGCTAGATGAAATATGCTGGGGGAATTTCACACTATGCTGGAACTTGTAACTGCTAATGTTGCCTCTAAGAGCAAATAATGTGCTAGAATAGAGTTACCTTTGATTCTGGAAAAGGACATGAGCAAACTTTCAAAAAAAAAAACAGAAACAAACAAGGGAAACTTTGCCTGAAAATGTGAAGTATTTCAGTCTGTATGTTTCTATGGGTGGAAAATTGATACAGAGCAAAAAGCTTCAGTCTGCTCCACCAATCCACTGCTAACCAACACAAAGTCATACTGTCAATGAAAGAGCAACTGTGACAGAAAGACCTGATGCACTTGTCCAAATACAGGCATCTAGTACTGTATGAAACACCCTAGGATATCAGAAGAACAGGCATAGAACTGGTGGATGTGGCATGAGACCTGTGGCACTGCTATGTCTTTCTCAAGTTGCAGTGGAAACCATGGGACATACTCTAGAGCATACAGGATAGTAACACATATTCATGTTCAGGAAAATGAGTAATGCTCTGGGTTGAATTAAACATAAACAGCTCACAAGCTGAGGTTAAAAGAATCAAATCAGAATTTTGCAAGACTGGAGAAAAGTTTGTTTTATAATAGTTCATCAAAGCCTACATTTTCAAGACCAGAAATCAGTATCAAACCTGATTTCTGTGCCTTTGTGCAGTGTATACAGAAAAATATTTTTTGTCTAATTAAGCATTTAATAGTGCAAATTTTTGTTTGACCATTTGCTTTTCTCTTTTTCTATTTTCATGCCTTTTTTCTCCTTCTGTATTCCTTGTTTTGGCCACAGTGCAGGTTATTGTCTTCCAGAGCCAGTGTAGATCACTAGTGGAAAAGTTTTAGGGTATCAGACTTTTCTCAGGAAATAGTATCTTGAAATAAGCAAGGAATCTTGCATTATTGCAGTATGTTTTGAAGAATTCAAAGGTATCATTAGAACTGTCTAACCTATGAAAAAGCTATAGAACTAAACAGAAAAACCTTGAAGTCTTTTTACTCTGTTTAAGACTGGATTTTTTCTTTTGCATTTCTTCTATACTGAAACCGGAATTATTCAGCATTTGCCTCCTGTTGTGACTTTATTGGTATTTATACTGTGCTTTTGAAATGAATGCTTCACAAAACATTTTGGATTAGCAGTGAATTATATAGACACCATATGTCAAATGCTGATTTTATTGGACAGTCAGCAACATCCTGCATACATTTATGAATATTTGCTTTAGTGGTTGGTCTCTATAAATAGTTGCTTGCTGATGATAACAGAAAGACTCTTCCCCCTAAAAAATCTTTGGATCAGGTCCTGTAAGAAAATGTTGGCACACACAAACTGACTAGCGTGCATTTTGAAATAATTATTTTTGCCTTCACATAGAAACTGTTTGTAAGGACCATTTACAGTTGTTTTTAAAAGGTGATGCTAGTGTAAACTGTGCATCACATCTAATTTCATCTTGTAAAAAAAATGTAATAATTTGGCTGAAAACCACTTGTGAAGTGTATTATAGTTATGTACCTTCAAAAATCTTAAGTTTTTTCATAGTCTGCTAGCACTAAGAGAGTAAGCATATCCAGTAGACGTCATATAGGGTGTCAAGACATTTCAAAGATGGTTGGTATACATTACCTTGGAAAACAGTTAAAACTTAGTTGCTTTAGTTTCCCATCTGCAGACTGAAGAAATACATGCATTTTTTTGTTTGTTTTGAGATCTACAGATTACTACTCCTGATGCAGGCCTCTCTTAAGCCAAAAATACTATGAGCTTGAAAATATTTTCTAAATTATTTAAAGGACAGCTTTGGGATGAGAGTAACTCATAATTTTTACAGGTAAGTAAGATCTATGAATCAAAGATGCCATAATCACAGGAGTCACTGGTAGTTAGAGAGAAATGTTTCCTCATGTGAATAGATAACCATTTTACTTTACTTTAGTTTAATATTTTTGGTAATTCAGTTATGAATAGTTAACAAGGTAAAATGGAACTACAATAGCAAGAAGCTGTTTGGGGAAAATTCAGCAATCGTTGTTAGCGCACTACTGCATGCTTCTTTAATGTTCCACAGTATTATTTAAATGATCCATTTACATTGAGAATATCATTACAGTTTTTAGATGTCGGAGAGAAAATTCTCTGTACACAGAGATGTGTATCAGAATAATTTTCAAGTTTTGGTCAAGAGAATGAAGGATTCAGGAGTACAGACCTGCATGTAAACAGATTTAACAAAGAAGAGTTATAGACAGTAATGAAAACAATTGTGGTGGGTTGACTCTGGCTGGATGCCAGGTGCCCACCAAGGTGCTCTATCACTTCCCCTCCTCAGCAGGACAGGAGGAGAAAAAAAACCCAAACGGCTTGTGGATTGAGACAAAGACAGGGAAAGACCACTCACCACTTACCATCATGGGCAAAAAAGACTTGACTCGGGGAAATTAATTCAATTCAAAACAATCTAATTGAAGTAGGGTAATGAGGAATAAAACCAAATCTTAAAACACCATCCCCCCCAATACTCCATTCTCCCCATGCTCAACTTCATTCCTGATGTTCTCTACCTCCTTCCACCCCGAGTGTCACAGGAGGATAGGGAATGGAGGTTTCGGTCAGTTCATCACACACTCTCTCTGCCCATTCTTCCTTCTCACACTCTTCTCCTGCTCCAGCGTGGGGTCCCTCACACAGCAGACAGTCCTCCATGAACTTTCCTAGTGTGGGACCTTCCCACGGGCTGCAGTTCTTCATGAACTGCTCCAGCGTGGGTCCTTTTCACTTGTCCTTTTCATGGGGTGCAGTCTTTCTGGGGTCTCCACAGGGAACAGAAGGCTCCAGCGTGGGTCCCCCACGGGGTCACAAGTCCTGCCAGCAAACCTGCTCCAGCCTGGGCTCCTATCTCCACAGGGTCACAGGTCCTGTCAGGAGCCTGCTCCAGCATGGGCTCTGCACAGATTCAGAGCTTCCTTCTGGTGCAACCACCTGTTCCAGCATGGGGTCCTCCATGGGCTGCAGGTGGATATCTGCTGCACCGCTAACCTCCATGGGCTGCAGGGGGACAGCCTGCCTCACCGTGCTCTTCACAATGGGCTGCAGGGGAATCTCTGCTCCAGTGCCTGGAGCACCTCCTCTCCTTCCTTCTTCAGTGGCCTTGGTGTCTGCAGGGTTGTTTCTCTGACGTAGTCACAATCCTCTCTCTGGCTGCAATAGTGCTGGGTTTTTTTTTTTGTTCCCCCTTCTTAACTATGTTATCCCAGAGGTGCTGCCACCACTGATTTGCTTGGCCTTGGCCAGCGCTGGGTCTGTCTTGGAGCCGGCTGGCATTGGCTCTATCAGACATAGGGGAAGCTTCTAGGAGCTTCTCACAGAAGCCACCCCTGTAGCCCCCTCACTACCAAACCTTGCCACACAAACCCAGGGCAATGATGCTTAAATAACTAGAATTAAAAAAAAAAAAAAAGATATTTAATGTGCCAATTAATTGACTGTCTCACCCCTAAAATCATCTTCAGCATGTTTACCTGTGAATGGTTTGCAGCTGCTCCTGGTTTATAAACAATACATATATAAATGTCATACATGGAAGGAACTTCAACCACCAGAAGTTCTATGGGTGAAGTTTTGAAGTTAAATGGGCTAGAGTAAAAGAAAGAAGAGCATAGAAGGTGGGGCTCATGAGTCCTCTCTTGGTGTTTTAACCCTGTCACAAGTCATTGTATCTTGACCAAAACTTCCTATGACATAAATACATGAGAAAAAGGTTTGAAAAGTTCTGCAAGAGTCCTTTTTCCTGAAATTTACTTTTGTATTATAAATTCCTGCAACTCTCTTCTTACTTAAATGGTTGACAGTATAAAAAGATTTGATGATTTTCTGTTTTTAGCCTGATAGAAACCATGCATTCATTATGCAAAGCTGATTTTATTTCCTGTTTCTGTTCATAGCTTTCATTCTAATAAAGGTGCAAAGCCACAAAAAATTCTAATATTGATTATGTTTTTTAGTTAAATAAAATAAAAATTACTTTCAAAGCTAGACACTGTGACTCTCACCAATCAGTTGAGAAAAAAAAAGCAAAAAAAACCACAACAAAAATGTAAAAAGAAAAAAGAAACAAGTGAAAGACATGACATTTTGTTTCCACTCTAGATTATTCCAAAGCAGACTTATGGAGAAAATATACAACTCAGCAATAACCGGACAGCCCTGGGAGCAAAGATCCTTCTTAAATAAATGTTGGTAATGTTGATATGTCTTGTTTTTAACAAAGCATCATGTTCTGAAGAAGCAAAAACAAATTTCAGGAATTTTCTAGCTACATCTGGTTAGCCAATGAGAAAGGTCCCAAACAATGTGATTGTACATGACAGAGATGCCCACAAGACAACATCTCCATTTAAATATTGTCTTCCTTGTAAAAGGTGGGAAGAGGACAACAGGACAAAACCAAATGCCCTTTTTTTGTGTTTGAAACAAATGGGCCACATTATCATCTTTTTTTTCTCCTTCAGGAACACCAATGACATGAAAAGATGGAGAGGTTACTAGGCAGCAAGGAGAACAGGTTAAATCACCGCAATACCAGGAATAAGCAATCAGGTTTCCTTAGAGGCACACTGACCCCTTGAATTTTTTTTTTTCTTTCTCTACTAATATGACACTGACATACCTTGTTTGGTATCCATAAATGACAGTAGATATCCTGCCATATTCTCCAATGGCAGCATGTATAAATCACAGTCATTTAACAATGTTCTGAGATCAACTTAGAAGGTGCTATTTATGGAGTCCCATTATATCACTTCCTGTGGCACCTAATGTCTCCTTAAAGGTCTGCTCCCTGAGTGTTGACCAGATCCAGACTTGCTTTCCTAATGAAATTTGACAGGGCCACAGCTATATGGAGTGTATCTGCGCTTGAGTATATTTTTGCTCAGTAAAAATTAAATGCACAGAAAACGACGGAGGGTTGTCAAGTAAACAATGTAAGTTTTGCTGCCGTGGTTTTTTTCTATTAAAATTATACTATTGTCTCTATATATATTTGGAAGAAAATGTTGTGAAGTAGAGATGAGATGTTAAAAAAGGTACAGTGCTCTTTTGAGTTGTTTCAAAGGCAAAGTTTTTATGTAGCTTACTTTAATTATATGATTGCAGTTTAATTATATTATAATTATGGCTGCAATTACTGTTTTGTATGTTTCATTAAAGCTGCATACATTAATTGCACCAAACTTCTGTTGATGAGCTTAACTAATATAAGCAGATGTTTACAGCAGAAGAGCCTGGTTAGCCTTCTATTGTAACATTCCTCTTGCAAGGTGACTATCTCCAGAAAGCAGGTAGCAACTGAGTATAATGTTGGCAATTTTCAGTTCCTCATTTATTCTGTTTTTAATTTTACACTGTATACACACATATATATATATACAAACACTTACACACATACACACGTACATATGTATGTACATACATATACACATATTTTTAACTTAATTCTCAGTCAGTGGAATTACAAGAAGAATAAAATAGTCTCAATACTTTACATCTATATTTTAAATGGGAACAACAATTGCAACATTTGTTTCAATTAGAAAAGTTAAACAAAATTCTTTTTAATACTAGGTAATCCACTGAGGAAAATTTCAAGGGGGCCTAACTTTGCCTGAGTACTTATATTTCCAATAAAGTAAATAAATAAAAATATTAAATAGAATAGCTATAATTCAGCACAGTGTTATGCTAACCAGTTATGTACCATTTACATTATCTATGAAAAAACCAGTATATATTTATCACAAGACTAAAGTATTTAATAGATGGACATTACCAGTAGTAAAAATACTGTTGCATATTGTCAGTGTCAAACTCTTCAATGCATGGATTAGTTCTGTCCTAAAAGTATTGAATTTAGTGCATTTTTTTAATGAATGCTAAAAATAAATAGAAAATTCAAAGTGTTAACCTTTATAATTTTGGTCTATGTCCCTGATCACGCTTCAGTTTGGTGACACAGCACACTTTAATAAATGTATTTTCTTTGGACTTCAGAAATTGTTGTTGATGTAATTTAATCACAGTTCAGAATGTGCAAACCCTAGTCATCATTGTATACATTTGCTTATCATATTGACTCTGACTGAGAGATCTTAGATAAGGAAAGATGAACATGTTGTTTTGTTTTGGGTTTTTTATTATTATAATATTTAGAGTGACTGTCATGATTTTTTCTGTTTATTGATGAAAATGCAATTGGAAGGTGTCTTACTGTACTTATTCTAGTTGCTCTTGAGTGGTCATTCAGGATGATCAGATATTCCTGATCACAGTATCTGCTCATTCCAGAATTTTGTGTCTGAAGTGCAACACCCCATTTTGAACAGAACTTGGAAATGTCCTTTTTACATATGACATCTAGACAGTTCTGGCAGTATCTGTGAGGGGAACATCATCTTGATGCTATTCTGTAATCAGCAACCGAACTGACCGTGAAGGAAACTCACAGCCAATATCCAAAACCGTTTCTTCAAACGGTTGGCTCTTCAAAGCTGTAAACCAGAGAGCTCACTCCATTTCTCCTCCTTCCACTCAGAGGTTTTCCTGGCCACTCGCTTCTCCTTCCCTAGGTACTGCAGTCACTGACCCTTTCTGCAGATGAAAAGTGGGTTGAGGTGGTATTAAATTAACCCACAAAACATGGGGTGAACACAGGAGGATTTCTGCTGCAGAAGAGCTTTGAAGAATCTCAGGCAACTGAAAAATCTGTTAGATGTGTGTTTCTGTGTGTGTTGGGCGAGATGAGAGACAAAGCATGGGAGAGAAGCTGAGAGACTGTGTTTACGTGTATATAAAAGGGAAAAACAGTCAAAAAGAGAAACTAAAAGAGGGATTTTAAATTTCAGTAGTGCAGGCTAACACTGGTATAATTTACTGTACTGAGCAGAGATTTAAGACCATTATATAGAACAGCCTGAATGTAGGAGGAGAAGAGAACTGCCAAATACACTAGCATGAATTCATCGTGCTGAAAACCCGCATATGTTTGTTTAAATGTGTTTGTCCATGTACTGTATATTTATACATATTAAACAAGCAACATCAAATCAACACAAGGGATCTTGGAGTTAACATAACTGACAGAAAAAAAATACTGTAAAATTAAAACGCTGCAGTTGCAAGGTGTGGACTATGTGATCTAAAAAGGTTATTTTCCATTTTTCATGGAAATAACCAGTGATGAACTTGTAGCACATTGAAACAGTTATCAGATGGTCCAGGAGATTTTATCTCAAATTCAGTATTGTGTGCCCTTTCTTAAAATAAATAGCAAAAATAAGTAAATGTACATTTTTCAGCTTCAGTATGGCTAATCCTGAAATTATGTGTAGACTTACAAATACTTACTTCACTTTAGCAAAATATTTTCTTTACTGCACATTTCAATAGCCTGTGTTGAAAATCTGGAAGATGACCATTTATGCTGTGATCTAGCATTCTCTTTCTACTGGATCTCTGGATTAAAGAAAAGAAGGGTTTTTTCCTTGTATTTTGAGGAGGTGATTAACCTAGAAAAAATACAGAATCATATTTCCCTATCATAGTGTAGATTTTAAATAGCATCATGGTGTAATGACAGGAATGAAAAGGTTTGGAAAGAATTGCTCCAGTTCCTGTTACATTTTGATTGCAATTAATTAAGGGCTAGGGCTGGGATTTATCACATTTACCTTTAGTTCACCTAAAAAATAAACAAACAGTATATTAATCTAGGCTTATTTAATTGACAATGAAAATTAAGGGTTACCTCTCTCTCTCCCAATACCTCTCTTTTGAACATAGATGTCTAAGCCAGATAGGATAAATTGCTTNTAGGTATCAATAACATAATATTCAGTTTTTATGTCATATTATTTTGTGGCTCGGTTTCCAGACCCATATTCCCCTTCCATGCTGAGGATGGAGTGCCTAGGCATTGTTTTATAGGGAACCAACCAGTGTCCTCTGAGATGAAAATAAGGTCCAGTTCCAGAGGTTCTAGGAGCTATTGCTTCTGGGTGGTATGGATGGGATTAAACTCCCTCTATGCTGTGCAGACCTTTCACTCTCAAACACCTCAGCGTTGTGCAGCTTCCTTGGACAGCCTTCTACCTACTCCTTTGGCACCATGCTTTGGTTTCAACAATGATGTATATGAATAATTTTAGTAATTTTCAGCAAATACAATAGTAATTATTATGTATTAGCATTACTTGGCAACACAGGGAATACAGAGGAGATTTGGGTCAATTTTTTGGTTTCATTTGGTTCATAGACTATTTGTTCAGGTACATAGTAAACCTGTTAAGAATAATGGAGTTACCAAAGAGCTACATGAATGAAGTTGAGTTCTGAGTATAACTTGCTGGAGATGTTAGTGTAACAATAATTTTAATGTTTGACCTTCCCCAGGAGGAGAAGAGGGAATTAGGAATTAAATATCTATCTCAAAATAAAGCCCGAAACCAAACCAAACCAAAATACTAGAAACTTCATAATCCAGTTACATTGCAAACCTCAGGAGGCTGGCAAGTGCTCTACAAATGGCTGGGCAAAATTTTTGCAGATAGCTTGGCTGGTAACGTATACGAGCTGTTAATGTGGTATAAAAACCTGGCTATACCATGCAACAAGCCAGCCTGGCTACACAGCCTCCTAAGTATGTTTCATGGTGGCTTCTTTATATTTCCAGCTTCACTGGCTGAATATTTGATCTTGGGAAGGGACTCAGAGCTCAAAGCTTAGTTCAGGCACACTTACTACTTTCAAATTTATTCTCACTATTAAGAATGCTTGTACAGACCTGTAATTATCTTGTGTTTACACAGGTAGTTAACTGATATTAATTCTGAATAATCGATCTGTAATCTAAACAGAATGCATTTAATCTATATTTAGTCCTCAGCTACTTGCATC
>WEKW01015595.1:3878-20322 GCA_013389905.1 Sula dactylatra
ATTATTATTATTATTATCATTACCATCACTATTCTTACTATTTTATTTTAATTATTAAACTGTTCTTATCTCAACCCAAGGGTTTTCTTGCTTTTGCTCCTCTGATTCTCTCCCCATCCCACAGGGGTGGGGGGAGTGAGCGAGCGGCTGTGTGGTGCTTAGTTGCTGACTGGGGCTAAACCACAACACAAAGTTTTCCTCAAATGCACAATCCAACAACAGAAATCATAACTTCAGTGTTTTGTGTTTATTATTGTACTGATCCACTGTTTGATTGTAAACAGTACAGCATTTGCAGACATCCAAGCCTACTGTTCTTAAAAACCAGAAATAGCTCAAGGCAAAAAATGTTCTCCCAGCCTTAATCTAAACATTTATAATTTTCTCCTCTCCAAATGCAGCGGCCTGATGCAAACCAATCATAGAAGCAGCATATGTTCTAATTAGTTCTGAGCAAATATTTCAGAAGTCTCTATATCCTGCTCCTATGCTAGATACTCCATATACTTTATATATAACTCTAATTTTGTCTTTTATATCCCCATTTGCCAAAGATAAAATGATGACAGCTGCATGGATATGGGGACATATTTGTAAGCACACTGCAAAAAACCCACGTACAATTCCAGATTCTGGCTGCAGCAACCTACTTGTATGAAACCAACTGTACCTGCTTTTAAAAACCAGGTAAGAATTTTTTCAGAAGAAGGATTCTACTACTGTTTCCACATAAATGAGTTAACACTGTTGAAAATGAAAATGTATAGTAATCATAATGATTCTAAAAAGGTACCTTAATGAGTATATTGGAAATGGAAATGATAACAGAGTAGTAACAGCTGTAACAAAGCAAAACTTAAATATGGTCCACTTCTACACTGCAAGACACACACTTTTACAGATATATAGAACACTACTACTACTAGGAGGCATTACAAATAGTGTCTTTAAAATATAAGAGATACTATTTTTCATTACTAGATGGAGCTACAGGGCTTTATTTAAACCCAGCTGAGTCTACCCCAGACCTATACGATGTCAATGGGAATTATGCCAAGCTTATATTGTTTACTGGGTTCTTAGATACATACTGTTATGTAACTCATTTGAGGAAAAGGAGACAGGGTCTCCCTCTTATTCAGGCTCACCATCTAAATTGCAGAACCACCACATTCAGGATGTTGGCACCACCCACCTTCCTTCTCCTTTGCAAGGTTGAAATAATTAGAGTGCAAATTGGGACCTTGTTTTCCCCACAGCAGACAGCACAGCAAAACATTAAGCTTTATTCTTAATTTCATTTGAATGGATTTGGCAACAGGTGCATATAGGATTTAGTGATCATAAAAACGGTGGTGGCAGTAAGTTGATAAAATAGGGATAAATTGGTGATACCATATAAAGGTAGAAGCACATCCATGAAATCTGGCCAGGATATACACCCTGAGGGTTTCCAGTTGCTTCCTATAAAAGCTTCTTGTTGCAGGGTTGAACTTTACTAAGAGTTGCTTCATTTAAATACACGTTTTAATTAAATTCTGGACATTATGTTTTCTCTTCAAATCATTCAGACTAGCATTAGCCATATGGACCTGTTAATTTTGAAGCCTACATTACTTTGAGAGCTCTGGTTGAGATCCATATGTTACTACCACAGGGATCATAATCATATAATTTTCCCTGTAAAAATTATAATAGCCTGGAAAAGCCATTGACAGTTTATAATTTCTGAAATATAACCAACAAATCTTTCCACTGTTCAGAAATTGCTAAAGACAATGCTTCATATTCAATAACATTTACATGCAAGTTTTAGTGATTATAAGCCTCAGTCAACAAAATTTATATTACAGATTACTGCCTTTCATATGAAACACCAAATTTATGCTTCTTTCAGTAGAAAAAAAAAATCCCCACTGTTAATCCTTTAACAACTACACAGAATTATTCACCTGAACTCAATTACAGAAATTATTGAAAAATTTCATGCTTATTTTGCCTTTCACAGCTACCTCTGCTTTTTCTTCAGCTTTCAATACATCAAGAATACAGAAGACCTCAAGTCAAAAGCTGGGATCTCTGACATCTGACCATTTTCATCAATAGTTAATAAAAAGGCAACAGTCATATGTGAAACAGCAATCACCAAATGTTTCCTTTGGTTGTATAAGATTCAAGACAGCTAAGTGCTGGGTCCTGCAGTTGGGTCAAAACAAACCCATGTAATGCCACAGGCCTGGAGAAGAGTGGCTGGAAAGCTGCCCAGCAGAAGAGGACCTGGGGTCTTGGTTGACAGCAGTCTGAACATGAGCCAGCAGTGTGCCCAGATGGCCAAGAAGGCCAACAGCATCCTGGCTTGTGTCAGGAATAGCATGGCCAGCAGGACTAGGGAAGTGATTGTCCCCCCATAACTGGCACTGGTGAGGCCGCACCTCGAATACTGTGTTCAGTTTGAGGCCCCTCACTACAAGAGAGACATTAAGGTGCTGGAGCATGTCCAGAGAAGGACAACAAAGCTGGTGAAGGGTCTGGAGCACAAGTCTTATGAGGAGCAGCTGAGGGAGCTGGGGTTGTTTAGCCTGGAGAAGAGGAGGCTCAAGGGAGACCTTATCACTCTCTACAACTATCTGAAAGGAGGCTGGGTAGGGGCGAGGTGGAGGTCTCTCTCTTCTGCCAAGTTACAAGCAATAGGGCAAGAAGAAATGGCCTCAAGTTGCACCAGGGGAGGTTTAGACTGGATTTTAGAAAAACTTCTTCATTGTAAGGGATGTCAAGCATTGGAACAGGCTGCCCTCTGGGTGGTGGAGGGCAGTGGTGGAGTCACCATTCCTGGGGATATTTCAAAGATGTGTAGATGTGGCACTTAGGGACATGGTTCAGTTGGCCTCGGCAGCACTACGTTAACAGTTGGACTTGATGATCTTAAAAGTCTTTTCCAACCTCAACAACTGTATGACTCTATGATCAACTCCAACCAGAGTTCCCTGAATGTTCTATCCTCTCCATTGGCCTTACGAATGCTTACGGAGCAGAGTTTACACAACTTCATTCAGGACGTGTCTATGTGCAAGTGTATGCACGTGTATCTGTTCCTGCCATTAACTCCAAAACCATTTGCAAATTTCAACTACATTTTAAAAAGATGATCTGTTTCTTACAAGTGCTATGAAATTATGCAGCTACACAGTAAAGAGATGCTACAGAAATAGTGTAAGGGTGACAAAGAGGTTGCAGCTCACTAGATAACAAACAGTCCACACAAAGACCTTGTAAAAGCTCTACAAGAAAAGCTTCAATTATATCTTGCACCTTTTTGGTACCAGTAAATCAAACATGAAGTTGAAACCTGTAGGAAACCAGGCTTCATTAGTTCACTGTTGACAAAATTACTCATTTGTATTCATATCCTGTTCTGATTTTATTACTCTCTAGACTTTTATTATATTTCTATGTGTTTTCTTCTCAGATGCACAAATCTGCATAGCTGATGATTTATTTAGAATAAAGATCACAGTTTTATACTTCCTGAGGTAGACACAGTGTCCCTGAAAGATCCCAAAGTGCCTAAGAATCAAAGCCATGTGATCACATGCAAATCCACTCACACCTTAGAAGAGACAAATACTCTCTTCAGAAAAGATAGATCTTGAGTTTCAATTCAAAGATCAGAGACAGGAAAGCCAAGGCACCACTATGACCTCTGACGACTTGCATATAAATGCCAATAATACTGGGGTTTTTTCCTTATATGTGTCCTTCAAGAACTTGATTCAGCTACATGAATGCATCATGTCATAACAGAGGTATTTGACAACCATCAGTAGTGAATCTTCTTCATATACGACATGGCACAGGTAGGCTTCCAAGAATTTTATAAAACGTTTGTTTGTGGACATGACTTTCCTCTTGCTATAACTAAAGGCTTTAAAGCACATTTGTCAATGAAATTGAAGTCCTCTGACTCAAATCTGAATCTTTAACCCTTTCTATGTCCTCTCTCCACATACAGATGATCATCCAAACGTAGGCAACGCTGGTCTTTGAACACTGATCATTAAAGATCTCTGTTGGCAGTTGGATGGAAATTTGCAAATAAGCAATGCAGTTAGGACTACTATTCAACTTGATGTCCGTTTTCTCAGAAATGCAGCACGGACCCACTACACACAGTCGATGTTGAGTTTTTTGATAAATTTGTTTAGGAGTTGCTGCTTCTCTTTGCTTTTTTTTTTTTTTAATCCAGCCTTCCAGGATAACAACTGTGCTGGAATACTGCAAGTATCTCCCGCAGTGCAGAGCTGCTGACCTTTTGAGTGTCTCCTTGCCACTGGGAAGGTTTACTGCTTTAACAAGTTTTTCTATCATAAGCTGTAGCTACTGTTTAAATAATTAGAGAACACAGAAAGCTATGTTTTGGGGGAGCAAGGGTAGTTGTTTGGGAAAAAGAAGCAAAATAATAATTAGAGATGTAAAATATCTTTAAGAATAGAAAAAAATTAAGGCAGTAACTACTGTATATGCTTTTCCAGTTCATTGTAGTCAATGCCATTAAACTCAATCTGAAATACTAAAATCCAGGAAGCAATACTGAAATCATAAACAGAGGGAAGTGTTCATATCTTAATAAAATACAAAACTTATTATTTCCTCATATCTAATTTTATGGGCAACAAGCTCTGCAAAGCAAGAGCATAAATCCGCTGCTACCCTTCCTATTCTATTCCTATGGATTTGAAATAGGAAAGTGGAGGAAACTGCACTTGCACTTCAACTGATTCATTATCGCCATAAGCTCACACCAACTGAACCAGGCTTCATTTTTCTGCTGAAGCAGGGACAAATTGCTCAGGATAAAAAGAGTTCTATGGGTACCATATAAGCAGCAGTTACATCTGGGTTCCTTTCTGGCTCCACGATAAGTTTCCCAGGGAAATCACTTAGGTCATGAAGGCAATGAGCAACAAATCACCTGAAAAACCTACTCCACAATTTTATTTAAATAAGCTTGTTTAAAAAGTGTAATTTTTACAGGCATGCTCTGATTAAAGTGAGATACATGACCACATTGCCTTGTTGGAAATTAGACCATCACTGCTTAGATGTATAACACATCACATGGTGCACTCAGATCTGCACAAGAGATCCTTGCACTCCAGCTCAAAAGATGGAAAATTGATACATGTTTATTTGAAGACTGCAATAAACATGAAGGCAGAACAGAAAAATATGTAACAAGCAGATAAAGTTTGTGCACTTAAAGATGTGCTTAATTTGATGATTATACGGTTCTCTATTCTAAAAGCATAAAAATATATTGTCATTCGTTTCTCCCGTCTAATGCATATCAGATTAACATACTATTGTAAATAACCTCAAACATTTCTTTATCTTCTCTTCTTTCTGAAATCTGCACGATCCAAGACAGAAAGAAAACTAGAAGGTATGATTTTAAGAAGAGTACCAAAAAAGTATACTATTATAATCAATATATGGGGCTCCATGCCCACCTGCAACAATGGAAGGCTTTTGTTAACCTTATGTTTCATGTTTGCAAGTATCCAGTGGATTCAGCAGTGCATATGAGTATCACACAAAGACACACTCAACACGCTGTCCAGTTTAGTTAGAATGCTGTTAGGCATATATGATGTGTTGACCCTGGCTGGACACGAGATGCCCACCAAAGCCACTCTATCACTCCCCTCCTCAGCTGGAAAGGGGAGAGAAAATATAATGAAAGGCTTGTGGGTCAAGATAAGGACAGGGAGAGATCACTCACAAATTACCCTCACAGGCAAAACAGACTCAGCTTAAGGAAATTAGTTTAATTCATTACCAATCAAATCAGAGTAGGATAATGGAAAATAAAACCAAACCTCAAAAAACACCTTCTCCCACCCCTCCCTTCTTCCTGGGTCCAACTTCACTCCCAATTTTCTCTGCCTTCTCACCCCTGAGCCGCACAGGGGGATGGGGAAGGGGGGTTGTGGTCAGTTCGTCACACGTTGTTTCTGCCGCTCCTTCCTCCTCAGGGGGAGGACTCCTGACTCTCTTCCCCTGCTCCAGCATGGGCTCCCTCCCACAGGAGACAGTCCTCCACAAACTGCTCCAATGTGGGTCCTTCCCACAGGCTGCAGTTCTTCATGAACTGCTCCAGCGTGGGTCCCTTCCATGGGGTACAGTCCTTCAGGAACAGACTGCTCCAGCGTGGGTCCCCCCCAGGGTCACAAGTCCTGCCAGCAAACCTGCTCCAGCCTGGGCTCCTCTCTCCACACACCCGCAGGTCCTGCCAGGAGCCTGCTCCAGCATGGGCTTCCCACAGGGTCACAGCCTCCTTCAGGCACACCACCTGCTCTGGCATGGGGTCCTCCACGGGCTGCAGGTGGATATCTGCTCCACCGTTAACCTCCCTGGGCTGCAGGAGGACAGCCTGCCTCACCATGGTCTTCACCACGGACTGCAGGGGAATCTCTGCTCCAGTGCCTGGAGCACCTCCTCCCCCTCCTTCTTCACCGACCTTGGTGTCTGCAGGGTTGTTCCTCTCACATATTCTCACTCCTCTCTCTGGCTGCAGTTTCTGTTGCTGGGGTTTTTTTTCCCCCTCTTCTTCAATAGGTTGTCCCAGAGGCACTACCACCGTCGCTGACTGTCTCGGCCTTGGCCAGCAGCGGGTCCATCTTGGAGCCGGCTGGCAGTGCCTTTATCGGACATGGGGGAAGCTTCTAGCAGCCTCTCACAGAAGCCACCCCTGTAGCCCCCCTGCACTACCCAAACCCAATACGGCATAGCACAGTCTCTGTAACAGTTACATCATCATTACTGAGAAATACTTGCCTTACCATTCTTTAGACTACCACATTAGAATGAACTATTTGAAAAATAATCCCAAAATTGTGCAGTTAAACCTGCAAAAAAGCACATTAATAAAAGGAACTTTATCCTCTAGGAGCTAAGAGGAGCATAATTTCTCAGTTCCCAGTTGGGTCATTTTCTGATATAGTTTTTCACACGTGTCAATAAAAATCATAAACACATACACCAGTCACCATCTTCACACACACTACCTGCATTATTTGATTATTGTTCACCTGAGGTTGCAACATTTGCAGTCAGTGATCACGGATTTCCTCCTGTTGCAGCAGATGAAACATCACTTTGCTTCAGACAGTCATCTTTCAATAAACACAGAAACCCAGATGCTACTACGGCCCGAATTCCACATCTGTGTCTGAAAGATGGATCATGAAGCTATTTCACCTTTAGATTAGTGAGATGTACACTGAAAAAAATAGGAGATAACTCGCCTAGTGAGACACTGACCCATTTTACTGTATACATCCTTTGAAAAAACTGGACCTCTTTTTATAGGAGATACCTACAGGCCTCTGTATGTAAGATTAAAAAGGTTATTACAATGCTTGCAATAATGTCTAGCCGCTAAGTATCGCTGAGCTGTTAAAGGACAAATGCTAATAAAATACATAAAAGTAGCTAATGATGTATAATGTGACTAGAATTTCAAATTAAATAAAGACCTGGGATTAGGAATGTTGGCTAGCAAATATGTACTACTTAAAGAATTCCTACAGTCTGGTAGGCAAACCTAACATAAATATTTTCTGCAGCAGGATAGGTGCACCAAAATGCCCTGCTAGGTTTGGCTCCCTTGTGAAATATAAAGAGATAAATAAGAGAATGAGCAGCACCATATCACACACAGATTAGAAAATCAGCAGCTGTTTAGTCCATTGGGGACTCAGCAGACTGACAGAAAAACTTACTTTTTAATTAATCCAGTTTCCCTGGGGCCCTGTATCAAGGCAGACAATTCCTGAGATAAAGAAGCTTGAAAAATGTTGCATTTTATTAAAATCATTCCCCTGAATAATTTTAAATGTATTGTTTTGGTGTATAGTTGGCTAATTCAAAGCACACAGTGAATGATCAATTCATTTTTCTGCTTCTTTTTACTAAAAGCATCAGTCAGCTTTAACTTGAGAACTATACCAGGAACTTTGGACTGGCTAGGACATAATATAAGCAGTGGACTTGACCACAAATCAAAGGAGAGGCAAGTATTAGGAGCTAGGGCTGTCTTGCAAAAATAATAACCATAAAATAATTCCAAATATGGAGACCAAACCAGAAATAACTCCTGGGCTCTACAGAAAAGTGAGATAGACATAAAGGGTTGCCTACTTGTTGTTATCAATAGCCCTGCGTCTGTTTTCTAGCATGCCAATATTTTAAGATAGCCATTCATCCTCTTTTTTTCCTCAGATTTTTAATTTGAAAGATCAGGTTGATGATAACAGAATACCATTGAAAAGTACTACAGAATGGCCTGAGAGCAATGGGTGGTCATTTGAGGCTATGGGAGCCTGCAGACAGTTGGATGCCATCAGCTGTAAGCTAGAAACCAAGTAGTCACATTAGCATGGTGCTGTACTTGAATGAACAGGTGCCAATTGCTGGCTGTCTTATGGCTAGAAGGCCCGGAGTGACAGCACTCTGGATGTGCACCTAAGACAAGAAAGGACTGCAAGATCTTTCTGTGATTTTTACTTTTTTTTTTTTTTTTTTTTAAATTAAGTGAGGACAAATAAAGTGAATTTTTACAAGAATTTTCTCCAAAGTGTGTATGCAGACATGTCAGGTTTGCAAAACTAAGCATTAAAGAAGTGCAATGCAAAATACCTTTGGATAATCATGGAATTTTCATGGCATTGGCAGCCTATGAAGTGAGAATAAAGGGAAATTATGCAGTTTGGATCTTTTCACTGGCTCCTAAATTCTTGTTAACGTGCACAGTAAAATATGTCAGCAGCACGTTATGTATCTCAGGACTGTTTCACCTTATGCCCATAAAAACACATGTGAGAGAACACAGTGAGTGAGAGGTTAGGAAAGGGGTACAGTGCTTACCCATCCCCAGGTTTTCACTCAGCTTATTTACTCTGCTATGGCCTCTTACAGAAGCAGATTAAATAAAATGCTTAGGAACATTAATTCAATCTTGGCATGGAGTCTGGGCACAAGGGTTTAATCTGTGCATCCTGCAGACGTGCAGTAAAGTAGAGCATTGAGTGTAATTGTGACAAGAGTACCATATGGTTCCTCCTGATCATGGCTTTTTTTCATTTGTTTTTACTTCCACTTGTCTGTCTTTAAATAATCTGAAATATTCAGCTCCAAGTGTAAAGTCATAATTTGGACTGGATCTCCAGACATGATGAGTTACACTGGACACAAATGCTTCTACTAGAAAGCATCATCATAAATGAAAAAAAACATAGCCAAAATTATAGCATCTGGCCTTTTATTAGAATGGAAATCACATAGTGAAGATAATAAATTCATAAAAGAAAAGGTAAATGCAGATCTCTCACCAGAAGATCATTTGCACTCTAATTTGCGTGGACATGTAGAATAGCTATCAGTATTTCTAAAAAAAATTATTCAGGTTATTTTACTCCTCCAAGCCTGACAATCTCTTTCTTCTGTATAGTTTTATTTCCTATCATGCTTTTATAAAGAAAAGTATTGGTGCCATTTTATACTGTGCTGTTCTTAAGCATACAGTTGCTCCCCACGCCATCACCAATAAGTCATTCAATGGCTCCAGCCACTGACCATAGCTCAGTCAGTAAATGNTCAGTAAATGGCTTCATATTTATGCAGAAAAGGTTCCTAGTGAATTGTCACTCACAGGCAGTTCTTGAGAAAGCCTGTTTTTTAAGCACAGAAATCCGAGAGAGTCCCCACCACAGCTCTGTGTAGGACTGCCTTAGCCTGCTCATGCTTAATATTTTACACATTAGAGGTGGGAGAACCTCAGCTGTGTGAGCTGACTACCTCACTATTTCCAGAGCTGTTCTTGAACAACTATTACTTGATTTTTTTTTTTTTAATATTTCTAGCTTTTGATTCTGCTAATAGCAGCACAAATACTTAAGCAGTACTAAATCTCAGATTTTTCTGAGACAATAACTTACAAGTGCTCAGAATTTAGTAAGATCCTCGCTTTTTAATACAGGAGTATCAACCATAACAGGTGCTGATATATTCAGTGATTCATAGGGGACTCCAGCCACCAAAACAATTTCAGAAACACATACTCTTGGCATAGCATTTATAATGGTAGCGGGTATTGCGCACCAGTAAATCTCAGGCTGATGGCAAACATTACTCTTTTGTAGTGGTAGTATAAAGTAACTTAATCTAAGTTTCTATATAGGAAAAGTTTTTATACTCTTGCTGATATGAAAATAACTATACTGGATATACAAACTGCATCTGCATTGAGCCTAAATATACAGAACAACCATTAAGAACTCCATAGTAAAAACAGGGGCTCTGTCCCTTTTAAGATTTTACGATAGGTTATCTTATGCAGATTAATTATTCAGTAATGCAAGGAGGTTTGTTTTTTAAACAGTAAATTCATAGCCACAATGAGCTCAACATGCTGGGTTTTGTGCTTCTTTATCATCTAACATACTGAAAAACCCTACTTATTTGCTATATTTCTTAGATGTTATCTTATTTGTTGCCCTCATCTTTTCTCTTGAACAGGAGCTATACAGAGGGCATAAATTGTATTGTTCAGCAGCTTTGAAGATTGTGTTAGCTTTTTTTTCCCCAATGTGAAATTAAAAACGATTTGAAACTTTTCATGAAACTGAGCTGCATCAAAATAGCTGTTTTCAGAGAAAGGTCAGATTTTCAATTCAGTCCTCTCAAAAACCCCATCAGCACTGCAGAAATGGCAGAACTATCAAAATATCCACAAAATATTTTACTTCAGTAAAACTGTATTTTTGATAAATCATATTTTTACCAGCTCCATTATAAATATTTAATGACTTTGCTCTTTCTCTTTGATTTCTGCTCCCTCTCTGCCGTCCATTTCTGGCTATGTTAGTCTGAGAGCTGATCGTGACATCATATCCAGCTGCATTTTGTGCCTTTTTTTATTTTTAATCTTTTAGAAAAGTTATGCTTCCTTACCTCTTTATACATGTAAGAGACTGGGAATTCTAGCTCTTCTGAAAACATGTAGCATTTGTCAATAGATTATAATGGGCATGGGATTTCATCCTTGGACTTAATTCCTACTTTCTAGGAATTTGGATTTTCTAGGAATTTCTAATCACTATATTTCTTGTCCTCAAAACACATGATCTTGTAAACATTTCACTATCTGGGGATGTAACAGGGGTCATTCCCTTACCTTCTGCCTCAAATCAGCATCTGAATAAGTAATTTGCTGTTCATGGAAAACAGAAGTCCTGAAGCCTGTGCACACAGCAGTGACTAAAACCAGACTGAATTCAGCGGGAAGATTCTAACTGATGTCAACATGGAGCAAACCATGCTGTGGACACATATTTCAGTTTCATCTCTACAGGAAAATATTCCTGGATTTATTATCTACTCCTTTAAATTACTTAAAATCTTTGTTTCTTCTGGCATGTTTCACATCTCTAGGAGTTAAGACTTCTGCAGGAGTTTTAAGAGGTATGAATTTAATTATAGACATAAGTCTTTGCAGACCCAATCCTTTAAATGTTTTATAATGCAAACTCCCAAGGACATTTCTGTATATGTTTTTTGAGCAAATGAGATACCACATAAAAAAAAAAAAAAAAAAAACCACAAAGAAAACTCACACCCCTCCAAAAAAACCCCAAAAACCCCCACTACCTGAAAATAGAGTTGAAGTAAAAAAATACAACATGTGTCTTAATGATTAAGTACAAAATTTACATTGATTTCAATGGCAAAAGGCAATCCCTTGCTGAGTACTGATGAAATCCATAATTGCTAAAGGCTAAATTATCCTTGCTTAACTGAAGTACAATAAAACCAAACCTTGTAGTACAAAAATGAACACAGATCTCTCAGTTACCAGACGCTGTTGTGTATAATATTGCAGGTCTTGCTGAGAGAACAGATTATTTTTCTACTTGGTCTGTATTCCATCCCCACTTTCATTTCAGAAAGTGAAGACCAAAGCTTTTTTTTATGCTTTAGAGGTTATGACTGAACTGAACTTTCATTGTAATTTAATGTTTAATTTGAAATTAATGGAATGAAGGATGCAACTATTAAAAACGCAACATGTGCAATATAAAGCAATAAAAATGTAATGCCATGAAAACTGCACAATAATAAATCATTTCAGCAATTTAGAAAGTGCAGATAAATGTCTATATAGTTTCTATTTAACTTTTCCTCAACAATGTAAAGAAACAAATTATATTTGCAATTTCTGAAGTAAATTATAATATTAATTTGAATATATCTGGTAGGAAATTCGAAGTATTTTATCAAGATGTAAAGTTAATTCAAAGCCATTTTTGTGGTTACCACTAGACACTATTTAGTGGTATTTGCATTTACACCATCATGACTGGACAAACACAATTTGACTGGCTGTGGCAGTACTATTTTGTGAATGCTGGGCTGTCGTCCTGGGAAGCAAACGCTGTGTCGGCACTGTTTTTAGAACAGACATTTACAGACTTGAACTTTTGGGTGACAAATGGTTTTCTGGAAGGAGGAATTAACTAACTGCTTGTCAGGGCATTTGCTGAAAACAGCTTCTCTATTAGTTTTGCCGTGAAAATGCCCATATATTTTGGAACATTCTGATTTAATTTAAAAACTGGTATTTTCTGTCTGTGAATATAGTTCAAAGTTGTCTCCTAGAAATGACCAGTAATGGCAGTGTTATCTGTACTGGTTTGTTTTCTTTACTCAAAAGTCATACCTGCTTGCTCTCATGACATAAATAACTATTTACAGTTTCTTCTCCTACTAGCCCTGCAGCACATAACTAAAACTGAGTGAACAGGATCATGCTTCTTGCACATAATCAACAGACTTGTTTACTAAAAGCCTCATTTCTAGATATATTGAGTAAATGCTGATCCTCTTGACTTCACTGGAAACTGTAGGTGGCTACAAAGCCTGAAGACCAGGCCATCTGTCATAACTGTATTTGAGCAAACTAACATGATTGTAAAAGTATTTTTAAGGGCACAGTTTGAAGACAGAGGGATCAAACAGTTGTCAGTGAGAGCCCAAGGAATCTTTATTCCCAGTAAATCTTCAGATAAAATGTCTTTGTCTCTCTAAGACTGAGTTTATAGATGTAACAGAAAAAGCTTGTGATTTGTTTGCAACCTGAATACATAGGAAAATAATGAAACACAAAGAGAGGCAAAAAATGCACTTTAAAAACTCAGCCACTCTTCCCTCTGTTTGCAACTTAGGCATTCTTTGCAAAATATGCACTTTAACCAGTTTCTCACAGGTTAAACTGCTCTTCCTGTGGGAAATCTGTCCCTGGTCTCACCCACCTAGTGACATCTGTCCCTCAGGAGCCTTTCTAAGGTCCTTCTACCGCCATGAACAGACAGGGAGATCAAGGTAAAAAACCCATTACAACAGCATCTGATACCCCACAGCAAAGGAAGAAAACACCTCGAAATGAAATAATACAGAGAAGCAGCCATGCTTGTGCCAAGGCATTTGTCTGTAGGACAGAGTTGCACATAATTGGGTGATGGGGGCCACCTTCACAAAGCCTCGCAAACACCTGGGAACAAATTGGATTCAAGACCGAAAATTGTCCACTCACATACCCCCTTGTTTTCCTGGCTGCTTCATGGGTGTCATGGTTTTAGCTGGGATAGTTAATTTTCTTCACTGTAGCTGGTATAGTGCTGTTTTAGACTTAGTATGAAAATAATGTGATAACACACTGATGTTTTCAGTTGTTGCCAGGTAGTGCTTACACTAGTCAAGGACTTTTGCAGCTTCCCATGCTCTGCCAGGGGCACAAGAAGCCAGGAGGGGAGGGGGCACAGCCAAGGCAGCTGATCCAAACTGGCCAAAGAGCTATTCCATATCATGTGACGCCATGCCCAGTATATTAACTGGGGGGGAGTTGGCTGGGGGAGGCAGCGATCGCGGCTCGGGGACTGGCGGTGTCGGTCAGCAGGTGGTGAGCGGTTGCAGCACTTGCGGTTTTTTTTTTCCTTCTCTCTTTTCCCTGGGTTTTGTTTCTCTCTCATTATTTCTTTTTATTATATTATCATTATCTTTATTATTATCACTACCATTACTACTCTTACTATCTTATTTTAATTATTAAACTGTTCTTATCTCAACCCACGAGTTTTCTTGCTTTTGCTCCTCCGATTCTCTCCCCCATCCCACTTGGGTGTGGGGAGTGAGTGAGGGGCTGGTGGTGCTTAGTTGCTGACTGGGGCTAAACCACAACAATGGTGCTCTGGGCACAGCACTGTCCTGTGGACCAGAAGGAACCCAGAGAAATGTGGCGCTCTCAAGCAGGTAAATCTCACCTGAGTGAAGTTCTTCAAAGAGTCCAAAACACATTAATATCAGTTTCAGGGTTAATGAAAAATAGGCAGCCTCAACTGGCATAGCAACAACCCTTGTCATCCTCCTAGTTTGTTACATAATTAGTACATTATGACTGTCAAAATTACTTATCCAGATACTATGACAGCTCACTTAGCAGACTACAGCTACTTAAACAGTCGTAATTGTACTGAGATATGCAGCCAAGTAACCCTTGAAGAATTTTGAATATTATAGGTCTGATAAATGAGATGATAATGAAAGGAAAGTTATTAGAGCACTTACAATTTTTGACAAGTTGTGATTTTTGAACTATCAACTATGGCAACTTTTACATCTACAAACCATGTTCTGTAACTGGGGTAAAAAAATCTTCCCAGCTGTGGCACTGGTACAAACTGATATTCTCATATGCTGTTACAGAGACCTATCTCTTGAAAAGCATCTTTGGTGGAGAAATTAGAGAACAAGACACATGCAGCTTACCCCCAAGCCATCATGCCATTTTTAAGAAAAAACAGAAGCAGCTAGGTTTTCTAGAGTCACAGACAGCAAACTGGTTTTACCAACTTATCAGGAATATACCAAGTCAGTAATTGTACAATTTATTCTATGCATGTCATGATTTCTTGAATTCAGACACATATTTTTGGAACTAAAAGTTCCCATATATATATATACACGTATATAATTTTTTTTTAACTTTCATAACTTTATCAACCCCCAGGGTATGCGAGGAAGACCTAAAGATCTCATTCATTCTGAATTCAATGTGACCTTTTGTGACCACTCCCATCAAGGGATTACCTGAGATACAGATTGCAAAATCTGGTCCTGAATGAGATGCGGGTATGCTGTAGGGCCTATTCAGAATAAGGAATCCACACTACCTAGAACTCTATGAATCTGCACTCTCTTCCCTCTTGAGTATCACCAAGCCTTTTGCCATGAGATGCTCAGAACACTCTGAAAAAAATATTAAAAGACAAAAGTGGTGTGCATCAGCATCTAGTCTGCAAAATCTTTAAGGACAGCAACTCTGTCCACAGATTAAAGATTCAAATTTTAAATGTTTTACTTCAGAAAAACAAACTTTTTTTTCATGCTAACGTAAACATATTTAAACTGGAAATTGCTGAGGCACAATAAACACTGGAGCTACATGTCTGGTTTTACAATGTTGTTATTCATGCAATGACTTTCCTTTAAAATACTTTTAAAGAAGTACCTAGGTTAATCATAAAAATCTATGCATTATAGACATTGTATTTCTTAAGCAGCAATTTTGCTTAATGTTTAAACTTGCAGTGACAACAGGATGATTGATTGAAGGTGTAATGGATTATGTTGCTCACGGTTTAAGTCAGACAAAAGTTCCTATTATTTAAAGTTCCTATTTATAAAGAGGGTTCCTAGACCCTCTTTTGTTTTGTTCATAACCTTATTGTCTGACCTCAGTTTTCCTGTCATGACTTCTAATATGCTCTATTCTTCAAAAACATCATCACAATTGGTTCAAAGTCAGCCCCCTTTTTTCAGTGTTCTGTTTATTTTTAATATAGGTTTTACAATGGGATGGTGGACTATGTTATCCAAATTTGACCAAGTTTTCATCTTCTGAGGAACTCAGTATTTGGACATGTTCAACAAACTTGGCAGATACACTCAGTCCCAGGTGCAGAGAGCATGTATTGGCTGAGCAGGACTGTCTTTGAAATTTCTTATCCTAATCTGAAGAATTCTTCAGGGTCACACTAGACCTGAGAATTGGAATACAGGTTCTCAATTCTTCTCTGCATGACATTTTCTAATTCTGACATGTTTAAAATCTTTCTACTTTTTATAAAACTATAATTTTTATAAAGGAGAACATTGTGAAAATGTATGAGCTAATGCCTTCTGCTATACATATTCACTCTCATGTTTACTGCAGAACACAATATTTCATGTCATTTTTTTTGTGCAATGGCTGCAGTCAGTGCATTTGCTAAGATCTAAAAGTAAGAAGCCAGAACTAATCCCCAAGTCTTTACACAGTGCTACCTTTTTT